>CALZFC010000254.1:0-252500 GCA_945643635.1 Allodiplogaster sudhausi
TCTCTCTCTCTCGCTCTCTCTCGCTCTCTCTCGCTCCTCTCATCCTCTCTCTCTCTCTCTCTCTCTCTCTCTCTCTCTCGCTCTCTCTCGCTCTCTCTCATCCTCTCTCTCTCTCTCTCTCTCTCTCTCGCTCTCTCTCGCTCTCTCTCGCTCTTCTCTCATCTCTCTCTCTCTCTCTCTCTCTCACTCTCTCTCTCTCTTTTCTCTCCATGCCCGTCTCGACTTCCCCCGCCGCCCAGGCTGCGGAGTCCTCAGGCTTGGTCGAAGATATCTTGAATATCCTCTAGATAATCTCGTATGGCTCGAGTTTCCCGTCTGGCAGACTACCTGGACATTGTTCCTTGGTCAGTTCAAGTTTCTCATTTATATTGCTTGGCAGGAAAGATAAATAACTAAATAAACAAGTTCCTGACGGAATGAATTGTATAAGGAGCCTCGCGGATATTTTAACGAACGTTCCATCTATCAATTCAAAAAAGTTTCCACACTAAAATGTTTTTAAACAAAACCCTATATCCTTGTCAGCTATAGCTGCATTTAGGGTGCCTGCCCTTCCAGTCTGCTCATTCTGCTTCCGCGCTGTCTCCATTATTCTCTCTTTCATATCTCTATCTCTCTCTATCTCTCTCTCATCTCTCTGTCTATCCATCTTTTTCTCTCTCCCTCTCTCTCTCTCTCGCCCATTCTGTCTCTCTCGCTCACATTAGAAGGAGGCATTTAAAATGTAACAAACAATATCTGAAAATTTGGAGCAGGTCGTTGCAAATTTCACATGAGAAATTTTCACATGAGATAGGGAGAGAGAGAGAGAGAGAGAGAGAGAGAGAAGAGAGGAGGGACGGAGAGGGAGGGAGTCAAAGCGTGAGAAGATCAGCGAGAGAGAGAATGAGCGAGCCGAGGAGAAAGAAAAAGTTAGAGCCAGAGAGTACGGAAGGGCGAGAGAGAGAGAAAGAGTGCAAGCTAAAGCGAGAGATAGAGAGAGAGAAGAGACAATAGAGAGAAAGATGAGAGAAGGAGAGAGAGAGAGAGAAAGAGAAACGAGCGAGAGAGAGAGATGAGAGAGAGAGAGAGAGAGAGAGAGAAGAAAGCGACAAGGAATAGAGTGCTATAGACGCGATTTGAGAGAGAATCATAATGGAGCTTACATAATGGAGTGCCATAATGGAGGGTCCGGGGACCCGGCCAAAATCGACCAGCTGGATTTTCTTCAAAAGTTCCTTGTAGGGTTTTCTGTATGAGGAATCCATTGGAAGTTGTCTCAGGATCGGAAATGACGTTTTCGTTGCTATGAAGGCTTGAAATATGGGAGCTCGCCGCGCAGGAGGGCGAGTTGGATGCACTCTGGGGTCATTCCGTCGCACTTTGTGGAGATATATAACGAAAATTTACATCTCAATAGCCAAGATATTGCTCTAAGCATTTAAAAAAGAAAAATTTGAAAATTTCCAACTCTAATGTATTTATAGGCGTTGAAGTTTGAGAGAGCGTAGACAACTTATTTCTCATTTTACCAGAACCAAACCTACATAGTTGTATACAGCAGGAGAAGAGCTTCGAATGCACTATAGTATTTAGAAAACTTAGGAAGCCTTGATTTTTCCTGATCGATTATTCGGTGTGGCAAATCAGACATTCAAAAATCATCTCCGCAACTCCAAACATACACCATAAGAAAAGAGCGTGAAATTTTGTACAGGAAGAACCCCTTTTAATAAAGTTTCAAATCTACGATGTTTTGTTATCAGCTTAAAATTAGGGCCGGTAGTGCTACGAGCATTCCTCCCAACAATTAATTTTTAGGTTATTCGAATTAGAATATTCCAATTTTTTCGACGTGGTTTTTTTGCATAAATTGTTACATGCAGATGCCTTATTCTTTGACTTATAACAAAAAAAAAATTGTGACTTTAAATTCTATTAAAAGAGGACAACGTATAGCAAATTTCACGCTCTTTCTTCTAGTTTATGTTTGGACGTGTGAAAAGATTTTTAAGCACCTTTTTAATCCGCGACGTTCTGATTTGTACTGCCGCACCGGAATAATCGATCAGGAAACATCAAAGACTTCCTCAGTTTTCTAAATCCTATAGTGCGTTCGAAAGTTATTTTCAAGCTCTATAATACTTTGTGGGGTTGGTTCTGGTAAAATGAGAAATAAGTTGTCTGCGCCCTCTCAAACTTTAAAGTATTATAGACGTTGGAAATTTTCAAAATTTTCTTTTTTTATTGTTTAGAGCATAATCTTGGCTATTGAAATGTAAAATTTCGTTTATATATCTCCACAAAGTGCGACATAGTGACCCCAGGACGTGCATCCAACTCGCCCCCCTGCGCGGCGAGCTCCATATTTCAAGCCGAAAACGGCATTTTCCGATCCTTAGACACTTCCAATCGAGTCCTCATATCAGAAAACTCCTCTATGGAACTTTGAAGAAAATCCAAGCTGGTCGATTTTTGCCGTGTCCCAGGCCATTTCCATTCTCTCGCAAATCGCGTCATATAATGAAGTCCCTTAGATGAATAAAATCATTCAATATTACGGACTTCTTGAGCAGTCGAAAGCATCAAAAACTGGAGCAGATTAAGCAGAATATCCCCAATTTTTAAACCCGCAACCATAGACGGATTGGAGCGGAGAGGGGGAGAGATCCTTCGTGTTTCTCTTGCTTTTCCTGCGCAAATAGGAAGTAGATCACTTTGCAAGGGATATCAGAATGAAAGAGAACAGGAGAGAAAAGAGATGAATGGGAGAGAGATCAAAAGTATACAGCGATAGAGAGAGAGAGAGAGAGAGAGAGAGAAACACAGAGAGAGAGAGAGAGAGAGAGAAAAGAGACAGAGGACAGAGAAAATGATAATCATCGAAATATATCTTGATCCAGCTGGGGAAAGCGGAATTGCGGTTTCTGCGCGAACACGTGCGAGTTGAATCGAGACACGAAGGACAAGCAGGATCACGAGAAGCAGTGATCCTGCTTGTCCCCACAACCCTATGGTTGGGCAGAAGCAGCCCAGGACCCTAACAAAAAGAGCGCTTACAAAAAAGAGCGTTAGTGAACGAACGAGTGAAAGTCAGAGAAACATTGTAAAAATTGAAACCAGAGATCATTTTTTATTCATGGTAGAATATGTGGATTTTAGTAGTTAGAATATTCAAAATTTTTTATTTTGGTAAAATATTCTAATTTATTTGTAATCATGAGAATATTCTAATTAATTTGAGGATATTCTAATTTTTCCTAATGGGAGAAGATCGCATCCGATGAGTTTCTTGATGTTTAGTGTTGGGAAAAGAGCGTCCATCTCTCTGGTTTGGGACCCCAAAGAGTGATTGGCCATTGGAATTTTGGAGAACTCTTCCCCTCTCTCTCTCTCTCTCTCTCTCTCTCTCTCTCTCCTCTTTCCATCCTTTTTCTCTCACGCTCTCTCTACTCCTCCATGCCCTCCCCCCGCCCTCTCTCTCTCTCTCTCTCTTTCTTTCTCTACTCCCCCCCTTCTCTCGCTGTTTCTCTGTGACAGCAAACTTTGATATTTCCCCAGATAAAATCGGGAAGAGCTTCGCCCTGACGCTTATTCGGACTGACCATTTCCACGACGTCTGCAGAATCTTGAACTTGTAGAGAGAAATGGTCCGCATTACACTATTTAAGATCGGAATGTCAGCAGCAGAAAATACATGTTAACATTTAAAAATATAATCGATGTAGATTATAAAATGTCGATGTAAATTTTTTCAATTTTTTCGTGAGAAAGACGCAGAGAGAGAGAGAGAGGAGAGGATAGATATATAGATAGAGAGAGAGAGAGAGTCATTGTCTGATTCGGTGGAATCGAGTTTGCATCCCCGAAGATCATTCCAATCTCGAGAATTCTCGCCTCGTTCGGGCTGCAAATATTGCTATTTTATTATTTTTCATTTTATTTTCGCAATTCCTATCGATCGCTGCTATGATACAAGTGCCATAAAGGGACAAGGGATGGTGAGTAGATCGACATGAACAACTTGAACTTCACAGTCATGGTTACTCGAAACAGTGTTTCAATGCGAGAGTACGAGGAGGATGTATTTTTGAATTTAGTAACCAAAAACGATATCGCATGCCATTGTAAGGCGTTGAGCGATTCCTGGCTGGCAGTGATGATGTCATGACCAATGGCCAAGCACTCTTTGGGGCCCCCAAACCAGAGAGATGGCGCCTCTTTTCCCAACACTGAACTCATCGGATGCGATCCCACTAGGAAAAATTTAGAATATCCTCTCTAAACAATAATTTCGAATATAGTAATTACTAAAAAAATGGAATACTCTACCGTGATTACAAATAAATTAGAATATTCTACCAAAATAAAAATTTCGAATATTCTAACTACTAAAAATTCGAATATTCTACCATGAATAGAAAAATTATCTCTGGTTTCCATTTTTTACAACGCTTCTCTGACTTTTCATTCGTTCGTTCACAAAGCGCTCTCATGGCCCCTGGGTTGCTTCAGCCCCACCCTAGGGTTCTTTGCAACTCTCACTGCTTCTCGTGATCCTGCTTCTTGTCCTTCGTGTCTCGGTTCAACTCACATGCGTGCGCGCCGAGACCGCAGCTCATCTGGATCAAGACATATTTTGGTCTCTCTCTCTCAGTCTCTCTCTCTCTCTCTCTCTTTCTCTCTCTCTCTCTTTCTCTCTCTCAGGGACTTCATTATGTGAGCTCTCTATTCCTTTTCGCTTTCTACTTTGTATCTCTCTCTCTTTCTCTCTTTCTCTATTTCTCTCTCGCTCGTTCTCTCTCTATCTCTTCTCTTTCTCGCTCTAGGTTTCACTCTTTCTCTCTCTCTCGCCCTCACCGTGCTCTCTCGCTCTACCTTTCTCTTTCTCCCTCGAGCTCGCTCATTCTCTCTCCCCTCCCCAATCTCATTGAAATTTGCAACGACCTGCTCCAAATTTAAGATATGGTTTGTTTAATTTTAAATTGCGTTATCTTCCTCCTTCTAATGTGAAAGAGAAAGACAGAAAGAGCGAGAATGTTTTGGTCTCTCTCACAGTCTCTCTCTCTCTCTCTCTCTCTCTCTCTCTCTCTCAGGGACTTCATTATGTGAGCTCTCTATTCCTTTTCGCTTTCTTCTCTCTCTCTCTCTCTCTCGGGTCTACATCTCAAATCATTCTCTTTCTCTCTCTTTCTCTCTGTCTGTGTGCTCTTAATCCTTCTCTATTGCTGTTTCTCTCTAACCCTGTCCTGCTTTCGACCTATTTCTGTCGTTTTCTTTTTTGCTATATCTCTCTTTACATTCGGTCCCCGTCACTGCCCTCTCGCTCTCTTTCTCTCTCTCTCTCCGTGCTTCTTCCGAATCACCAAAGAATTTCTATTATCTTATAATTATACAATTCACCGGCACGAAATTGTTTCATTCATTGTATGGCAATAAGACATGGAAATTCAATGAAGTCCATTGACTCATTAAGCCACAACATTTGACAGAGTTGATTGCCGTTCCTAACAATGAATGCATGATCAGAGAGCAGAATTCGTACTTGCCCCGATCTTCTCATTCTTCTTCGTCTTAGATTTGCACTGGATGCTGCATTGAGCGATGGCATCGAGCTCACCCAGCAGTCAAAATCTACTTGAGAGAGAGACGGAGCGGAGAGAGAGAGAGAGAGGAGAGAGAGAGAGAGAGAGAGAGAACGAGAGAGATGACGGAGGGAGAGAGAGAGGGACAGAGAGGTAGAGTAGGAGAGATATGGTATTTTCTTAATTTATTATTGCTCTTCAAACGAGAAGAAACAATCAAAATAAATCTCGATTGCCTCTGTCTTACAATTAGAAATGTTCGGCTCACTTCAGCGAATTAGTTCAATCTACAATATGGGTTACTCTGAAATTGCTACAAAGTATATTCTCGATCTAGGACTCTCTTTAAATTAGCATATTTTTTGTGACAAATTATATGTGACAGAGACAACACGACGCACACCTTACAAACTAATCTTTGTTTTTCTTTTCTTCCCAAGCTTATCCTTGGATTTCGCTGCGGGAATTTTGGTAATCGCTAAAAAAAATTCTTTGCACATCAAGTTCGTTCGATATATAAAACGTGTCGAAACCTCTCAAAAGTGTTCCATGCTCTCTCTACCTCTCCCTCTCTCTCTCTCAACCCCTCCAGCTGCTTTCTCTCATTCTCTTTCACCCTCTCTCTCTCTCGCTCTCTCTCCCTCTCGCCCTAAGCCCTCTCCTTCTCTTTCACCCTCTCTCTCTCTCTCTCCCTCTCGCTGTACATTTCTCTCCTCTCTCCCTTTAGTCATTGCTCACTTCTCTATCTCATGCCATCTTTCCCTGTTTTTTTCAGATGAAAAGAAAGAGAGCTCTCTCAGAATGCTCTTCTGATCCACTCCCTCTACTTCTCTCTGCTACGAGATCTGCTCTCGATGTGGCAACCAAAAAAGGTCTCCGGTGCTGAATTACAAACCGGATATCTCGGCCATTCTTCTTCAAAAAGTCTCCACTCAATAGAATCTCGGAACATAACAAACAATAAGAGGCTAGCCATGTCCTAACTACAAACTACAACATCTCGCCACCTGAGCCGCTTTCTCCTGCTCTTACTATGCAATTTCGACCTGAATAGCAAACATCAAACTTTATAGCATTAAAAAAGCACGCGAAATTAATACACAAAAATAGTCAACAGTACAGCTAATTGATTGATCAACACCATGTCTAGAGTTATATCTGCCAGCAAAAAAAAAAATTTTAAGCACGGGAATAAATTATAGACATATATGATGTGTGTTTAAACAAATTGCAAGAAGTGTTAAATTATCTTATTAAACTAAAGTATAATCGTTCAAAATAACAAAGGCCTGCATAAAAACTGAAAAATAAGTAAAACTATTTAAAAAATTAATCAGGCTGACCTGGAAAGTGCTCTCGTCGGTTCTAGTGCATTGCATATTGAGGGGGAGAGGGCGAAGAGTTCAGCGAGACCGCGGACATTCTCCTATTCCTACTCTACGGCCTGGATATTTTCCGCGATCGACAGAGAAGGCCTCTGGGAAGAAATCCCTCTTTAATTTTCTTATTTTAAACGAGTTTTCTTTTCTTTTTTATTCTAATACTCTTAACAAGTATTTTTTCTTTAAAAAAGGTTAAAAAGAAGAGCTAATAACGAACTTGCAAATTCACACAATTAATTAACTAGATTCAAGCCAATAAAGTAATTAATTGTAATAGTTTTAATCAATATATTTCTGTTGCGTACTGGTCCTGGGATGTGGACAATGGCAAATAATGAAGTTCTGCAGCGCCAGGATACACCCCGGGGCTCAAAGTGCCATTGACATAGCGGTGGCCAGAATACGTACCCCCCCCCCATAAATACTCCCCCAGGTACTGTAACTGCCACACTGACATATCCGGTGCGATCGGCCGTGCAGTATCCACTCATCGCAAATCGCCTCTGATTCGAGTTTGCATCCTAGAAGATTACGCCAATCTCGAGGATTTCCGTGTCGTTCGCGCTGCAAATTATTGCTGTTTTTATTACCATTTCCTTTTATTTTCACAGTTTATACTATATTTAATAATCTCAATTTTAACTGCCATAATATATGTCGATTGATTTTTTCCTTATCCTAATTCCGTCTATTATATTCCTTTAAAAAAGCTTAATTTATTTTCACAGTAACTAGGTACAACGCGAACCGAAATATGTAATGTTACTGGTGGATATAATAAAACATCCAGTTTCTTTTAATTTACTTTTCAGTTAATCGGGAGCAAAAGAATAAATTTTTGGGCAATTCTGCAGTTTATAGAAGAAAAAAAGAAAGCAAGAAATGACCACGGTGACAATCTTTGAGAGAATAAAGTGCGAAAACATGCTTTCTTTCCACCTTGACATCCCTGGCCGTGATGTGGAGGATAAAGGACTCGGCAAAAGCATCGCGTGCAAGGAGTCGAATGAACATCTTGTCGGTGAACACGGAAGGGGAAGAGAAGTTTGAGGTGGACAACACGAACACTGGGAGGTGCCTACCTGCAAAGCGGAAGACTTAAAATGGCAGCTCAGATCACAACTCATTTCCATAACAAAAATCGTTCAAGACTGTTTTGAGATTTGAAATAATAGGCATTGATTTTAAATTTCACCTATTAGGATCATGCGAGCATTACAATGTAAAAATGTTACATCTCGAATACCAGCAGAAAAGCTGCATAAATAATTTTTCAAGTTTCCAGTAAACACGCGTACTTTTCCTTTAGTGGAAAAGGTAATTGAATGAATCCGTGCAATACATTATATCAAGGGGAATAGCAATGTTAATGGCACTCGAATACGACGATGCTCTCATTCGCGAACGCCATGACATTCAATCCATTTCTTGACAGCATATAAAAGAATGGCCGGAATTACAAACAGAATCTCACTGCTGAAGAGCCCGCTGTCGATTCTTGATTGAGACTTTAGAACAAAATACACGACATCAAGCAATCAGATGAAATGAACAGCAGCATAATACGGCCAGAAATACGAATTCGGGGCAGGCATCCACACAGTCATTTAGGCAACGAAGCCACCTGCTTGACTGATTCTTCTTCAACAACATGAATTATACGACAATTATCCTGTCACCTTGCAGGCTCTGAATGGTCTCGTAACATGTGAAGAAACACAGCGAGGACCACAAAAAAGGCAAATTACAAGCTCGAGCCAATGCCTTGGCATCAGGTTTTCACAACCTTTGGGAGAAGTGGCAGCACTCTTCGGCCTCATAAAAAGCATGCACGGGTAATAAAAAGCGAAGCAAGCATAACCAATAGCGAGCAACAACAACGAAAAAAGCATCCTTGAACGGAGATGACAAAGGGAGAAAAGCAGCGTACGTTATGGAAGACAAACCGTGAAATAGACTTAAATCGTTAAAGTCACTACAACGAATAATTTTCTTCACTATCTCTGATGTTTTAGGCTGAAAAAGTGTTAGAATTTCTGCTTTACGTTATGAAGTAGTTGCATTTTAGTCGCTTTTTGACGAGGGTTTCATTCAAAATCAATAATATTTATACAATTGAATGGCGAGATAACTGCAAGAACCAAATTCCGATAAATTAAAATAAAAGTTAAATGGTAATATTCCATAATAAATTTAGGACAGCATTTCTTTTCATTTTTTTGCGGCTTTACTTGTTATAATGTTATTCGTGTTTTTGACGTTACTCCAAGTCATTTTCCATTGTCAGGTCGATTCGCCTGGTTGAGCGGGCGGTTCAACCATCTCAACAGCGACTCGCCATCTCAAGCTGAAGGCGATACGGGGACTCGGCGCCGGACTTATTGAGGAGGTTTGGGAAAATTTATTTAAGTTTTGCAAATCTTGCTTCTGCAATATTGCTTAATTTTTTTCACATGAATTAAACACGTTAATCCTAATAAGACAACGCCAATTGTACTGTTATTAGAACTACGCTTTGTTTGGCTTAATATAATTTTGTATAAAAAAAGTTTAGCAGTTGTTTTTTCTCGACTGATTTCAGCTTAAAGGGAATTTTTATTGGATTACTGGTTCATTTCGTCATTGTTCTTGTTTAGCAAATTAATCGATTTGAATTTTCGGGGTCAAGGGTTCGGTGACCAAGCTTTTGCTGCTGCTGTTAAGCTAAAAGTTAAAAGTTATATTCTATAATAAATGTTTGTTCCGCTTTTTTGCTTATTTTTAAGAGTTATGTCGTCGCTAGCAGTTAGATTTAAAAAAAATTCATTGTCAGTTTGACTCCTCGAATTGTGCGGCTCAACGAAGCGCTGCGCTGTCTTCACCGCGACTGGCCGACCAACACAAGATGCGTTTTTATGATTTTGTTTTGCATTCTGTTTTTGATTTTGCCCCATTTTCCCCGCTTATTGCCCCCTAGAGCCAGCCAGATGGGCTTGCTTTGTCCTTTGCCCGACCCTCTCCCCTTGGTCCCCTCATGCACCTCCCCGCTGCAAAAGGCAGTCCTGTATGGATAATGCCGGAATGCATAGGGGTGGTAGCCTTTGCCCGCCCGAGAATTGTCGAGCTTAGCTCCAAGGACACGGCGCCCATTGATTGGGATAAGGCAGGCCAATACCTGGTATAGGCAAGGGCTTTTATGGGCTTTCGCCCCACATTCCCTCGCATTTCCGGCGCTGTGTTTTGTGTGTGGAAGGAGTGGGTGGATTGGAAGGAGTTGGAAGGGCATATGGCAAAACGGCCCATTCTCTATGGCCATAAGTAGGGAATTGCGAAATATTGTATGTTTATTGCATGTGAATTTAAAGTTTAAAAAAAAATTATAAATGCGTTTTCTTCCTAGGATTCTCTACTGGCGTACCCGCCGGAAGGCCGCTGGATCGCGTACCCGGGCATCTTCACGAGTTCGCTCCAGCAGCACCGACCAGTCTCCCCTTCTAGCGGGGTTCAACAGCAACTCGGTAATTATATACTGCATACGGTGGCAGAAAAATACTACATGCAGTGTACAGTACATGAAGTATGCGAGCAGCAGAAGCCTATCACCCTGTATGACCGTGCCCTTATATCCGAGTATTTAAAATTCCTTATTTGGTCATGAAATAATATAAAATAAGTCAATTATAATACCATTGAATAAAGTCATAATGAAGTACTATATCACAGTATATTGACAGAACGCGAGTGCATACGGGTCAGTAAGCGGCGACGAGGCGGGCGGCACTGGAGAGAATGAACCAGGAGCCAGCGGCGGCGGACACGGAGGATGCTTCTTGACAGCAGCCGCAAAGGAAGAGGTGAGTGAGAGTTGAGGGGAAAGGTGAGGGGAGCGATTGAGTGGAAGGTGGAGGGAAGAAGGGAGGGGTGAGAATGAGTTCGAGTAAGAGGAGCAAATTGGGAAGGTCATTGGTTCGATCTGGTTGAACAAGCCGTTCTTCGTGCAGTGGCATTTGAATTGTGCGTAGATTCAAGGGTTATTGAAGAGGACGCATGGAAACCGTCTCATTTAGAACAACTTTTTGTAGTCTATTGGGAAATATGAGGAAAAGAATTTAAAAAAAAGCTTAAATTACATTTTAATTAAATAAATTGAATATAGATGAAATGTTGTTTGTTGAAATAAGAGCAATTTTAAGTGATGATAAAAAGTGTCTTCTTCCCCTCTTGCAGCCGTACGTAGAACCGCCGTCGATCATCTGGTGCCTCTTCATGATGTTCCGCATCCTCGACGACCCAATGGCAGCTGTCGACTCGCATGTTGGAGCACAGGTTGGGAGAGAGAGACAGAGAGAGAGAGAGACGAGAGAGACAGAGAGAAGATTGAGTGGACGAGGGTAGAGGAGAGTAGAATCATTACTTGTATTATTATCAAGGTATTATTTATGAATGAATGCGATTATGCTTTTATTGAGAAAAATTAATGATTTATAAATTAGTTATTTTGATGATTTCAGCTCTTCTCCTCCGTGATGGGGCCCGAGGGAATGCTGCGGAACAAGACGAGGATTCTGGTGACCAACGAACTCTCCTTCCTCAGACACGCCAATCTCATCCTTGTCATGAAAGGTTGGCTGCTTTCTCTATGTCTCTCTCTCTCTCTCTCTCTCTCATCTAGCTGTCATCTATCTCTCTTCTTCTCTCTCTATCTCTTTCCTTCTTTCTATCTCTCTCTCTCTCTCTCTTCTTCTCTCTCTATCTCTTTCCTTCTTTCTCTCTCTCTCTCTCTCTCTCTCTGTCGCTCTTTCTCATTTCAGATGGCAAGATCGACGCGGAACGGAGCTACGCCGAGCTGATGAGCAGCGGAGCTCTGGAGCAGCTGCTAGAAGAGTACGAGAACGAGAAGCTGACTTCCAAGGCGGACAAGGTCGAGGAGGACGGTCAGTGGGGGTCAAGGGATGGTTGGGGTACTCCCAACGGATGCTTTGTGAACAATGTACACATGAGATGGAATCGAAGAACTTGTGTAACTTTAAGACTAAGGTTTAAGTAGGCTTAAGTGAGTTGCATTGAGACACTCGAGCAAGACTTTAGTATTAAAATTGTCTTCATTGGTAGCATGCATCCAAACGGCATCTCAAGGACAGTTCAATAAATATTTTATGCAAAAATGTCAATGCTTATTGTTAGTGATTAACATAAGTGAATGTTTAGCGTATTGTCGGTAAGTTATTAAAAAAAATATTTCAGTCTACGTCGAGGACTCTGACGAGGAATTCGAAGAGGAAGAGCTGATCGATCCACGTCAGATTTTATTTTATTTTATTTATTTATTTATTGGGGTTAAACTGATGTTTTATATTACAAGAAAAATCCCACAAAATTCTCTTTTATTTCACATTTACCATAAAATGTGCGACTGTTTTCTCATATGAAAAGTGTGAAAATAAAGGAATTAAGAGAGCCTCTCTGTAAGACTCAAGGAGAGGTCCATACAGGCATGCCCTAGATGCAAGATGACGGATCCATACATTGAGAATGTGGTCAGGCATTACCAAGGACCTCTCTATTAACTTTTTGGGAAAATTTTATTTTTATAAAAATTTTCTTTCCAGGAATACCTTAAAGTGTGCTAAAATTTTGAAAATTCATATCGGGCTTTAAAGTCAACATTTTTCACTACTCTTTTTTTTATTCGATTTCTCGTCGAATACTTAATAAAAAGTATATCAAGAGTCTTTCGAAAAGTTTTATTTTCGATATTAAATTTTGTCATGAATTTTTTTTTGCCATGAATTTTCGCTCGTTGAATACCTAAACCTCATTTGTGCGTGGGATTTTTATTTCAGATTAAAGAGCATGAAAAACTGTACAAGAAACGGTCCAAGTTCAGTAAAATCTCTTTCCCACAAGCCTCGAAAAAGTAACCCGAATAGGAGCCACTCTCACCTGAGCGAATATGGTAATATGGTTACAACTTGCCAAATTTGACATTTTCTTTTCGGCTTTTGACCGCCCATGGCGAAATGGAAGTCAAAAGTCGAAAAAAAAAATTTCCCCCGAATTTGCCCAAGAGGGGTTGTTCGATACCAGGAACACGAAAAAAATTGTTATTTTGTACGAAAACATCGATTTCTAAAGATAACTCATTTATAAACGACACCCGAAGCCAAATTTAGCTCGAGCAGCGAATTTGAAATCAACTTTTCGTATCAAATGGGAAATCAAGATAATCCGTTGAGATTATATGTTGTGTAGAATTTTCTGCTCTACAAGATACAGCTACGGAGATATTGTTTTCAGCAAGCTCGTACACACTATACTTCATGAAATAGGTTTTCAGCTATTTTCCAAAATGTTTGAAAATTGAATTTTCAAGTTTTTATCAATAAAACACGCGTTTTATGAAAATGTCATGGACACCTTTTTGTAGAGAATAAAATGCTGAATAAAACTGTCTAGTTAGCTTCTGTGAGCTTGTCAAATTTGGCAAGTTGTAACCATATTACCATATTCGCTCAGGTGAGAGTGGCTCCTATTCGGGTTTCTTTTTCGAGGCTTGTGGGAAAGAGATTTTACTGAACTTGGACCGTTTCTTGTACAGTTTTTCATGCTCTTTAATCTGAAATAAAAATCCCACGCACAAATGAGGTTTAGGTATTCAACGAGCGAAAATTCATGGCAAAAAAAATTCATGACAAAATTTAATATCGAAAATAAAACTTTTCGAAAGACTCTTGATATACTTTTTATTAAGTATTCGACGAGAAATCGAATAAAAAAAAGAGTAGTGAAAAATGTTGACTTTCAAGCCCGATATCAATTTTCAAAATTTTAGCACACTTTAAGGTATTCCTGGAAAGAAAATTTTTATAAAAATAAAATTTTCCCAAAAAGTTAATAGAGAGGTCCTTGGTAATGCCTGACCACATTCTCAATGTATGGATCCGTCATCTTGTATCTAGGGCAGGGCCAACTGGAGCCTTACTGAGAGGCTCTCTTAATATATAAAAATATTTAAATTTGAAGGCGCTGGGCACATCGCACACATCGACCGTGTCTGGAATCATCTCCCGAAGAAGGCAGTCGACCTCGAAGATGAAGTACCAGCAGGCGCAGCAGAGCAGACGAAGAAACTCCTCCGTCAAATCATCCGTCCTCACCGCGGGCGGTGACACCAGACAGCTCACGCAGGCAGAGAGGGTCGAGACTGGACGGGTACGGTGGGGCCAGAGAGGAGGGGGAGGGGTACGGTAGGGACAAGGGAGAGGTATATGCGGTATGGGAGGATATGGGATACGGCTGAGACTGAACAGAGCAAGCCACGGTAGCGAATAATGACAGAGAAACTCGAAGAGATTTTAAAGTGCTACACCACAATTGACGTGAGGCTGTATGTTAGGGTTACTGTACGAATTGGCGATGGAATTGTTGTAGTTGATGGTTGTGAATAAAAAAAGTTATACGTTTAAAGCCGTCTGATTGTTCAGGTGAAGCTGTCGATCTACTTCGACTACTTCAGCAACATGGGCTTCTCCCTCTTCCTCCTCTGCATGGCTGGAATGATTGTCTTCACGATCATCCAGATGCTGCGAAATTTTTGGCTCTCCGATTGGTTAGCGTACTATACTAGAAGTTTTTGTAATAAGCATATGTTTTGTAAAAAGAGAAGATATATTACAAAAAATTATATTAAAACTGATAAAAAATAACCAATTCATTATCATTTTTTTAATAAAAAAAATAATAAATAAATTGTAGGTCCAACGACAACCAGCACTCCGTGACTTCGAGCGTCTCCACTGCTTACCCCGCTTCTGTTCGACTCGGCGTCTTTGCTGCACTCCGCTTCTTGGAAGGTGAGAGCAAGGATAAATTCCACTGTTAACTGCTTGTGAATATAGGATGGGATAGGTGCCTTGCCAACCTGAAAACAAGGCGGTTTCAGTTCCCCCGGTAAATTCCGATACTATTTAAGTATCTCAAAATAACTGTCTAACGATCGATTATTTGTTCTCGACTGGGTGTTGGACCCGGGA
Source organism: Allodiplogaster sudhausi (assembly GCA_945643635.1). NCBI lineage: Eukaryota > Metazoa > Nematoda > Chromadorea > Rhabditida > Diplogasteridae > Allodiplogaster > Allodiplogaster sudhausi. Next base: position 14,959 of record CALZFC010000254.1, read on the forward strand.
GAGACAGTACGGACTCCGAACCCGCGTCCTCTGCTCTGCTATACTAACTACTTCGCATTGCTCTACGCCTCCCCTTGCAATGGAGTGATGATGCCTATTACTTATGAGACTCTTTGTTTAATTCTCTGTTTTCCTTCTTCCTCGTTCCTTCCCTTCCTTCTCTCTGTTCTATCTCTCTCCCTTCTCACTTTCTCCTTATCTCTCTCCTCTCTCTTGCTCTTATCGTCTCTCCTAATCTGTCTCCTTTTCGCTGCCTCTCTCTTATTCTCTTCCCCATTCTTTGTACGATTCTCTATTTTCCCTCTTCCCCCTTCCTTTTCCTCTCTTCTTTCTCTCTCTCTCTCTCCTCTCTTACATTGTCGTCCCCTTTCTATGTACAATTCTCATTTTCGCCTCTTCTCTCTCTCTCCCCTCTCTCTCTTACGTTCTCTTCCCTATTCTTTGTATAATTCGCTATTTCCCTCTTCCTCGCTCCTTCTCCTTCTTCGTTCCGTTTTCTTTTCCTGTATTACTCTCTCTGCCTCTCTCTTTGCCTCTCGCTCTCTCTGCCTCTTTCTTCTTCTTTCTCGCTCTCTCCATCTCTCTCCTCTATCTCCTTCTCCCTGCCTCTCTCTCTCTTATTCTCGTCCCCATTCTTTGTATAATTGTCTATTTTCCCTCTTCCCCGTTCCTCCCACCTCTCGGTTCTATCTCTAAAGAAATTACATTATTTATCTAATAAAAATAATGAAGCCATTACGTGATATCTGATTTATGAACATTTTATTAAACTTGCACCCAATTCTTGTCGTTTGCAGTTGGCCTGCTGTTCTTCGGGATGCTGGCTCTCCTCTTCGGCGGAGTCCGCGCCTCTCGCAACCTGCACTCTCCTCTCCTCCATGCTATCTTCCGCGCGCCCATGTCTTTCTTCGAAACGACTCCCTTCGGGCGACTGCTCAACCACATTGGAAAGGTGCCAAGGAATTTCTCTTGCCTAGGTTAAGAAGGGGGAAAGTTTCAAGGAAAGAACCTAAATTATTTAACGGGAAAATTTTATTAGCCAAGATTTGATGTCCTTTTTAGTTCGCCTTGTAAATCCCTATCCGATTTAAGATATCAAAAATTTTAATCTAGCCAGCATGTGTTTGTGCACCCGGGACCTTGGACTCAGTTTCTCGCGGGGCATCGAACCCGGGTCCTCTGCTCAGCTATGCTAACCACTTCGCTTTGCCCTACCTCTTCGCTTGAGATTAAGGGATAATGCCTATGCTATGAGACCGCCAGTTCCTTGGCCAAAACAACATTGATACCAGTCATCCATTATATTTTTAAAATCAAACCATTTATAAGTAGATATATCGTTGTATTGCTAAAGAAGAAAATATCATATCTGGGCTGGAAAAGAACACAAATCTTGCCATCAGATCAACCTGGACTCCTTCCGCCGCCACCCCAACCCGGAGATTTTGCGCTCTCCGCATGGCGAGTCTCAGGGAGTTCGCGGCGGCCCAGCTGGCGGGACTCGACCACGAGATCTCCGAGGGAGGAGAGAACATTAGGTGAGGCTCTCTTTCTGCTTCTCTCTCTCTCTCTCGCTCTCGTCTGTCTAGCTGTCTTTCTCTCTCCATCTCTATCTGTTATTCTCTTCCTCATTCTTTGTACACTTCTCTTCCCTCTCTCTCACTCTTTCTCTTTTTCTCTCTCTCTCTCTCTCTCTCTATCTCTCCTTCTCTCTACCCCTCTGTCTCATTCTCTTCCCATTTCTTTTGTACAATTCTTTATTTTCCGTGTCCGCTCTTTCTCTCTCCTCTCTCTTACATTATCTTTCCCTTTCTTTGTACAATTATCTATTTCCTCGCTCCTTCTCCTCCTTCTGTCCGTTTTCTTTTTCTGTCTGACTCTCTATGCCTCTCTCTCTCATCTCTGCCTCTCTCCCCTCTCTATCTCCTTCTCCATGCCTCTCTCTCTCTCTCTCTCTCTCTCTCTCTCTTAATATCTTCCCCATTCTTTATACTATTCTCTATATTCCCTCTTCCCCGTATATTCCTTCTTCTCCTCTCTTCGTTCTCTCTCTCTCTCTCTCTCTCTCTCCTCTCTGTCTAATTTTCTCTGCCTCTCTCTCTCATTCTCTTCCCCATTATTGTCCAATTCTCTATTTCCCCTTCTCTCCCTCTCTCTCTCTCTCTCTCTCTCTCTTTTTCTCCATCTCTCCTAGACAGAGATCTCATTCTCTACCCATTTCTTTGTACGGTTTTATATTCTCTCTCTCTCTCTCTCTCTCTCTCTCTCTCTCTCTCTTACATTCTCGTCCTTATTCTTTGTAGAATTATTATTTAGTAAATATTATTTTTACAATTTATATGAAGGAATTTTTCCTTTTAAGTAATAAATAGTTAACGTGTTTGAACACACCCCGCACTAATTCTTACTTTTATTCATGGAAATTTGCATCAATTAAGAATCTCTTTTTAAGTTTAATTAAATGTTTCGAGCAAACCTACATTATTTATCAAAAACGAACCTAAATTTCTTAATTTTCACAATTACGCTATTAATTTAATTTATATGCAATTCTCATTCTTTTGCAGCTTCTCATGTGCTGCTGCCGTCTCGCCCCTCCTACACGTTCTCGTCTCCACGGAGTGAGGAGAGAGGAAGCAGGTCGCCGCGGACAAAAGTCAAGGTTTGTTTATTACCCCTCCCCCTCTCTCTCTTATTTTCTTTCCCATTCTTTGTCCAATTCTCTATTTCCCTCTCTCACTCTCTCTCTCTCTTTCTCTCTCTCCTTCCCTCTCTTTCTCCCTCTCTCTCTCCCTGTATATCCGTCTCTGCCTCTCTCTCGTCCTCTTTCTCTTTCTTTCTCTCTCTCTTGCTCTCTTTGTCTCTCTCCTCGCTATTTCCTTCTCCCTGCCTCTTTCTTATTCTCTTCTCCATTTTTTGTATGATTCTCTATTTCCCTGTGCCCCGTTCTTCCCCCTCTCTGTTTTCTCTCTCTCTATCTCTTTCTCGCTCTATCCCTTGCCGAATATCTCTATCCTACACCCTTTGTCTCGCGCTCTCTCTCTCTCTCTCTCTCTCTCTCTTTCTTTCTTTTCTCTCGTTCCTTCTTTCTTTCGCTCTTCCCTCTCTCACTTCTCTAATACATCCCAATCCTTTGCAGTGTCGGCCCACGCCCACTGGTATACCTGGCCCGCGCCCTCCTCCTCAAGAGCCGCTACCATAAGGTGGGCACGGAAATGTTTCCTTATTAAGTATACATAGTAAAAGAACTACTCCTCGGCACTAATTTCAACTTTTTTTTCATCGAAATTTGCATCAATTGCGAATGTTTCTTTTCTCTTATTTAATTTGTAGAAGTTTCGAGCGAACATTACTTACTACGAATTTAAATAATCAGACTATTTGCTCTCTCTCTCTCTATAATTCTCGACCTTTGGCAGCTCGTCTCACAGGGCGCTGCTCGGCCCGTCTGCCCTTCTCGCCTCCATCGAGTCACGAGTGAGGAGCGAGGAAGCAGGCCGCTGCGGACAAAAGTCGAGGTAATGTTTCCTTCCCAGACCCTTGTCTCTCATTGTCGGTCGCGGCGGCGGTGGGCTTTCTTCGAAAGTTCCACCAACACCGCTGCTGTGTCTGGCTAAACTTAGTGGTGTCCGCGCGTGGTCGCACCCCAATTTCAACCCTTTTGGCCACGCCCGGGCACCATTTTTTACTTTTATTCATCGAACTTTGAAGGTAAAAAGCTAATTAATTATTTAATTCAAAATTTATGTAAATTTGAAAAACAATACCGAATGTCTTTTTTTCTCTTATTTTATTAGAACTTTCGGGCAAACCTACTTATAATTTATCTAAACATTCGTTTGCAGCTTCTGATGGGGCGCTGCCATCTCGCCCAACCGGTCCGCTCTAGTCTCCCCTATAGAAGAGAGGGGAAACAGGCCGATGCGGACAACCGTCTAGGTATGTTTATAAAACCCTTCTCTCTCTCTCTCTCGCTCTCTCTCTCGTTCCCTCTTTTTTTCTCTATCGCTTCTCTCTCTCCCCTTCTCTAATATATCCCACTCCTTTTCAGTGTCGACTAGCGCCTTCTGAGCCCCACCTGCACGTTTTCGTCTCCACCGAGTGAGGAGCGAGGAAGCGTTGCGGACCAAATTCAAGGTAATGTTTCCTTACCCGCCCCCTCTCTTTCTCGTTGTGGGTCGCGGCGGCGGTGGACATTCTTCCACCACCGCCGCAGAGGTGTTTGCCGACAGTGAGTGGTGTCCGCGCGCGGTTACACCTGTGTTTTGACCACGCTCGGACACTAATTTTGACTTTTATTTATCGATTTTTTTTCCCCAGAAATTGCGAATCTCTCTAAATCTTTTTTTTAGATTAGAAACTTGGGGCGAACCTAGATTATTTATCTAAAATTAACAGGAAATTAGTCAATTTTCGCAATATCACCCAATCAATTCTATTCCCGCTCTTTTTGCAGCTCGTCTTGTTTGCGCAGCCATCTCGGCCGGCCGGCCTCTTCTCGCCCCCACCGCGCCATGAAGGAGTATCCAGGCCGCAACGGACAACCGTCTTGGTATGTTTATTAAGCCCCCCCCCCCCCCTCTCTTTCTCGTTGTCGGTCGCGGCGGCGGCGGTTTTTTTTCGAAAGTTCCACCAACACCGCCGCGGTATTTGTTGACAACGAGTGGTGTCCGCACGTGGTCGTACCCGAATTTTCTCCTTTTTTGACCACCCGGGCACTAAAATTTCACTTTTTATACATCGAAATTTGCGTCAATTGCGATTATTTCTAAAACTATAAGTAAATTAAATATTTATCTAAAAACTTTTAGAATAATTCGTGAATTGCACAATACCACGCTATATATTTTAATCTCGATGTAATTTTCATTCTTTTTCAGCTCGTCTCATAGGGAGCTACCTTCTCGGCCCGGCGGCCCCTTCTCGCCTCGATCGAGACAAGACTGAGGAAGCAGGCCGACACGGACAAGGTATCGTTTTTATCCCCGCCCGCTTTCTCTCTCGTTGTTGATCGCGGCGGCGGTGGTCTTAAAAAAAGTGCCACCAAAATCGCCTCGTTGTTTGACGACAACGAGTGGTGTCCGGGCGTGGTCGTACCCGTGTATGACCACGCCCGGACACTACTTTTAACTTTTATTCGTCGAGCTTTCAATTGCAAATGTCTCCTCTTCTCTTATTTTTAAAAATTTGTAGTATTATTTCAATATACGCAATATTTACGCTGTTTATTCTCTGTTATTCGCGATGTTTTGCAGTGCCTCTGGTGGGGAGCTACCATCTCGGTCCGTCGACCGGATCTCGTTTCTCCACCGAGCGAAGAGAGAGAGAGAGAGAGAGAGAGAGAGGAAGCAGGATGCTGCCGTCTTCATCCTCCCGCCAGGAGAATTCCCCTTCCCCTTTCTGCCCTCTCAGCGGGGCAGCAGGCCTTGGGCAAGTCTGCTGTCACTTCCCTGCTTGCTTGCATGGTTTCGCTTCTTTTCAGGGTAGCTTAATGAGTATATTGCATGATTTCTGCTTGCTTCCCCTTCCCCTCTCTTCTCGACTTCAAAGCGCAGAGGAGTGAAGAAGTCAGTCTGTTTTACGATTGTTCTTATAATTAATTGCAAAACTTATGCTATGGATTATTCTATGTTCCTGTTATAGATAGTGTGGAAAAATATTTCCTTCATACAGTTCATCTACTAAAATTTTATGTGGGGAAATTATACCAGAATTTGTCTAAAATGTTTTAATTCTGGCTGATGTGAGTGATCTACTAGATGATATATTTGAAGATGGCTGATGGGAGGGAATGTTGTGATAACAAATGTCTCTCCTTTAACATGTTGCCAGGCAAAAATCCCCTTGCATGCTCCCTTTCCCCCTTCTCCACGTCGATCTGGTGTTTGAGGAGGGTTCTTCACGACGGGTCGATTTGCTGTCGGCCAGTCAGTGCTTTTGTTATCAGTAGATCATAGATAGATTAGAAATGTCTATCCAATATCTACGAAGAACGACGACGATTGTTGTGCTTGTGCATGATTGGACTTTGTCATCTTTGCGCTGGACTTGACCCCGTTTAGTAGAGGTAATGGCCCGTTACCTCTAACCTGAATATGTCTACAAGATTCTAGTATATATATTGAGCGATCGCAATTCTTTCATACTTGTGTTATTTTCCCCCAAAAACGGAACTTCTAGACGGGGCGTCCTCCATTTTTGCTTAGAGCTTTTACGTTCTGGGGCCAGATCTGCGATCTTTATGTACATTGTATTGTCTAGCAAGCGCTGCTGCATACATCGCTATTCCTCTTTGAACTGAATATAGACAGGACTGACTCTTTGATTTACATTTTGTGATTATTTCGCTTCCTTTTTGGTGCCAAAAACGGACATTGTACACGGGTCATGCCCGATTTTTGTTCTACCCTTGTATATTCTGGGCTAGATCTAGGATCTGTATGTACATTTTTGTGTCTTGTAAGCGCCAATTTCCTATCGCTCCTTCTTTAAGTTGATTGTTAATAGGCGTGACTGACTGTTTGTTTTAAATTTCTTAATATTTCGCTTCCTTTTTGGTGCCAAAACAGACGTTGCAGACGGGTCATGCCCGATTTTTTTTTTGTTAGATCCTTCCTGGCCCAGATCTGTATGTAGATTGGAGTGCCTCGCATGCGAGAAGCGCATCCTCTTCTAGTGGCAATTCTCTGCAAAGGCAAGTAACTGATGCTGTGGTAATGCTTTACACTACGAATATTTATTTAAGACATTGTTGGACAACTGTATATGGAAAGAATTCATTCGTGTCTTGGTTAAGGGAGAGAATGAGAGGGAAAGAAGAAGAGTAAGAGAGAGGCAGGAAGAGAGAGAGAAGGAGAGTGTGTGAGAGAGAGACGTAGGAAGAGAGGGAGAGAAGGGGAGAGAGAGAGGAGGGAAGAGAGGGAGCGAAGGAGAGTGTGTGTGTGTGAGAGAGAGAGAGAGTTAGGAAGAGAGGGAAGGGTGAATCGATTTCCGGAGTTCTTGAGAAGGCCAAACTGGCGGCCAATCAGTTCAGCCTCCCCAATATCTCCAGAAATCGATTCACTAGGCGAAACGGAAAGAGACGGAATGAATGGCTTTTCTTTTAACGAGAGGGAGAGGGGGAGAGACTGAGCGGGAGAAAAAGAGGGAGAGAGAAGAGAGTATGCGCAGTAGACAATGCCCATAGTCGAATGTACGTTGCAGTGTGGTAGACGCGGCAGAGCAGGAGAGAAGGAAAGAAAGAGAGGGAGCGAGAGAGAGAAGGGAGAGAGAGGGTCGAAGAGGCCGGGAGGGGAAAAACGATGACTGGAAAGGAAGAAGAATCTGTGGGGAGGCGCAGGAAAGAACGGCTCTAGTCAAAATGCAGGAGCGGACAGAGAGAGTGAGAGAAGGAGAGAGAGAGAGAGATAGACGGAGAATTGAGGAACGGAGAAGCTTCTCCTCTCTTACCGTTTCGCCTGGTGAATCGATTGCTGGAGATCATAGGAAAGTCGAACTGGTGATCAAACAGTTCGGCCTTCTCAGGATCTCCAGAAATCGATTCGTCAGGCGAAACGGCAAGAGATGGAATGGTTGGCTTTTTTTTTAAGCGGCTGTTAATGAAAGAGAAAAGTATTTCGGATTGCGAGCGAGCGTGGCATATTTCTCTAATCGCACTAGGGAGGAGAGGGAGAGAGCAAGGGAAGGAGAGAGGTAGAGATGGAGAGAAGGAGAGAGGAAGAGGTGAAGAGATGGAGAGAAGGAGAGAGTGAGAGAAGGAGTGTTAGAGAGAGGAAGAGATGGAGAGAGGGAGAGAAGGAGAGAGAGAAAGATGCAACAGGCCCGGCCCGGCCTGAGACGAAGCCATGGTCGGCGTGGGTAGAGACTGGCTCCACCAGCACGAGAAGACATCGTCATTACGCTAAACGTTTAGCTCTTTATTTACTGCTTTATTTATTTACATATCTTATTCACTTTTATATTGACATAACAACATTACAGATACTACAACACAATCTACATTGCTTGGGGCGAGAAGGGGATCATAAACCATTAAAATGTAGTTTAAAGAAAGTTCACCTGATGAGGTAAACAAGAGTTGAGGAGGCAATTGTTAATCTTCCTTTTCCTTCTCACGCCCGAATCCGTGTGGCCGAATCTTCCTCCCGAACATGCTGTTCAAGCCAGCACGAAGGGAACCTGCGTTATCATGCATCTTTTGTTTCCTTTTGCTCATTTTTAAATATAATCTATTTTGTTCTAAATTAAATATTTCATCAGTGAGATTTTAATCATTTATTGCTTTCCGCAATCTTACAGTGTCAGCGTAGCTAACTAACTTCTTCTCGGTATCTTGAATATGGTGGGAAGGATTGCAGGAGGTAAGTAGTAGAGGAGGAGTGAAAGAGTTAGGGAGAGAGCAAGAGGGAGAATTAGAGAGAGAGAGCGCGAAGGAGAAAGAGAGAGAGAGAGAGAGAAAGAAGGGATTGAGGCGGAATTTAAACCAAATAAGCAACAAAAAAACTAACAATCTGGGAAAAATTCCCGACTTTCTCGAGGACGAAGTCAAGTTCGACGAACTCGTTGAGGCTCTGCTTCTTTCGCTCGTCAGTCGTATTCGGTCCTCTCTCACTTCGCTCCAGAGAGAGAGAGAGAGATTAAAGAAGAGAGAGAGAGATAGAGAGAGAGGGAGAGAGAGGAACTGAGAGATAGGAGAAAGTTGGACAGAGTGTTTGAGGAAGGAGAGAAAGGGAGAGGAAATGTGAGAATGAAAGCGCGATGAAGTATGCGAGGGATGAAGTATTAGAGGGGTGAAGTATGCGCAGCAGACAGTGCCCATAGTCGAATGTCCGTTGCAATGTGGTAGACGCGGCAGAGCACGGAGGGAAAGAAAGAAAGAGAGGGAGCGAGAGAGAGAAGGGAGAGAGAGGATCGAAGAGGGAGGGAAGCCAGAGACGGTGACAGGCAAGGAAGAAGAATCTATGGTGAGGGGCAGGAAAGAACGGCTCTAGTCAAAAGGAGAGCGGAGAGAGGGAGAGAGGGCGAGTGAGAGAGAGAGGCAGGGAGAGAGAGAGGCAGGGATAGAGAGAGAGAGAGTTGTAGAAACGGAGAGAGAGTTGTAGAAACGGAGAGGGAGAGGGATAGACGGAGAAGAGGAACGGAGAAGCTTCCACTCTCTTACCATTTCGCCTGGTGAATAGATTTCTGGAGATCATGGGAAGGCCGAACTGGTGATCAAACAGTTCAGCCTCCTCAAGATCTCCAGAAATCGATTCGTCAGGCTAAACGGCAAGAGAGGGAATGGTTGGCTTTTCATTTAAGCGGCTTCTAATGAACGAGAAAAGTATTGAAGATTGCGCGAAAGGTGAGGAAGAGAAGGAAGAGGAGGAGATGGAGAGAGGGAGAGAGTGAGAGAAGGGGAGGGCGAGAGGGAAAGAAGGAGAGAGTCAGAGAACGAGAGAGGAACAGATGGAGAGAAGGAGAGAGCGAGAGAAGGAGAGATGGAAAGAGGAAAAGAGGGAGAGTTGGAGAGAGGAGAGTTGGAGAGAAGGAGAGTTGAAGAGTTGGAGAGAAGGAGAGTTGGAGAGAAGGAGAGTTGGAGAGAAGGAGAGTTGGAGAGAAGGAGAGAAGGAGAGTTGGAGAGAAGGAGAGATGCAACAGGCCCGGCTCGGCCTGTGGCGAAGCCATGATCTGCGTCGATAGAGCGTGGCTCGTCCTGCACGAGAAAACTGTCGTCAGCGCGCTAAAAGTTTTGCTACTTATTTACTGTTTTATTTAATTACATATTCACTTTTCTATTCACATGCCAACACCATCTACATTGCTTGTGTCGAAAAGTGGCTTATAAACTAGAAATAATTTTTTTAGAAGAATGTTCACCTGACGAGGGAAACAAGAGTTGAGGAGGCAGTTGTTAATCTACCTTTTCCCTCTCATTCCCGATTCCGTGCGGTCAACTCTTCCTCACGAACAGGCTGTTCAAGCCAATCTGAAAGGAATATCATACATCTTTTGTTTCCTTTTGTTCATTTTTAAACATATTCTATGTATTTTGTTCTAAATTAAATATTTCATCTTTGAGATTTTAATCATTGGTTGCTATTTCGCCAATCTTACAATTATTTTGCTTGTGACACTAGTTATAAAAGTATAAAATATTTGCATAAACTTGTTAAATAATTTAAAATTAGTGTAGCGATGTATTTTGAATTTCAAAAGTCTTATCTGCGTACCTACTCAGGACGGCAAGTAGACCAATCTTCTGACGAATTGGGAGGGAGAGATGTAAGCGGGAGAGAAGAAGAGAGGGGAGAGATGGAGAGAGAGAGAGAGGTAGACGAGAGGTAGAGGAGAAGAGAGGAGAGAGAGGAAGAGAGAGAGAGAAAGGAAGAGGACAGAGAGAGAAGAGGGCGAAGAGAAGGAGAGAAGCAGAGCTAGGTCAATAATCGTTTTAATAGCAATAGCTAACTTTCCTCTTAAAAAGCGGGATAAAAATTTCAATTTTCCAATAACTGGGGAAGACTAAAGACAAACGATTGAAAGCGGAACATAGAAATACGCAATGGGGAGTTTTGGAAGAAGTACGCGCTGGGGTCGAGAAAAGCAAAATTTTTTGGAAAAGAGGCGAGGCGCGGACGTATCTATTCTACTCGCTTAACTTTTCGCCTGGTGAGTCGATTTCTGGAGATCTTATAAAGGCCAACCTGGTGGCCAATCAGTTCGGCCTTCTCAAAATCTCCAGAAATCTTCAGGCGAAACGGCAAGAGACGGATGGCTTTTCACTTAAGCGGCTGTTAATGAAAGAAAAATGTAGAGAGAAGTAGGAAGAGAGTGAGAGAAGGAGAGTTGCAGAGAGGCAGAGAGCACGAGAAGGAAAGAATTACAGATGGAGAGATTGAGAGAAGGAGAGTTGAAGAGAGATAGAGAAGGAGAGATGGAAAGAGGTAGAGATGGAGAGAGTGAGAGAAGGAGAGAGGGAGAGAGTGAGAGAGGGAGAGAAGGAGAAAGGGAGAGAGTGAGAGAGGGAGAGAAGGAGAAAGGGAGAGAGTGAGAGAGGGCGAGAGGGAGAGAAGGAGAAAGGGAGAGAGTGAGAGAGGGAGAGAAGGAGAAAGGGAGAGAGTGAGAGAGGGAGAGAGGGAGAGAAGGAGATAGGGAGAGAGTGAGAGAGGGAGAGAGTGAGAGAAGGAGATACTGAGAGAGTGAGAGATGGAGAGAGTGAGAGAAGGAGAGAGAGTCCTGGACAGATGGTGCAGGCCCGGCCTGTGGCGAAGCCATGGTCGTCGTGGGAGGAGAATGGCTCGCCCTGCACGAGAAGGCTGTCGTCATCACGCTAAAAGTTTAGCTGTTTATTTACTTATCTATTTAACACACAAATGCTGCAACACGATCTATAGTGAGTGTTGCGAAGCAGGGGATTATAACCCAGGAATTTTTAAATAAAGTTTTCCTAATGATGCTTGTGTTGAAAGTTGAGGAAGCAATCGTTCTTCTCCCTCCCTTCTCATCGACAAATCCGAACGGAGCATTCTGATTACGCCAATCAGACATGTACGGGCGCAGTAGAAACCTGTATAATAATTCACTTTTTTAACTTATTTTGTTCTAAATTAAAGAATCAATTTTATCACTGAGAGTTTTTTCACAGTTCTTGATAAAAGTATACAATATTTACACAAGCCTGTTTGTTTAATTAATTTCTGCAGTGGAACATTTTGCTTTCCATATGCTCTTGATTGTATACCTTATCATGTTCCCCCGAATCGACGACAGGAGCGCCCAATCTTCTGTGACGGGTCGAATTGAAGAGGGACAGTGTGAGAGAGAGAGGAAAAGACGGAGAGAAGAAGATATGGAGCGAGAAGAAGGGAGAGAGTGAGAGATGGAGAGAGAGAGAGGGCGAGAGGAAGAGAGTGAGAGAAGGAGAGAGGGAGATAAGGAGGGAGGTATTCCAATGGATGCTGGCTATTAAGGAGAGTCTGTGGGGAGGAGGAAGAAAGAATGGCTCTAGTCAAAAGGCGAGGGCGCGGACTCATCCATCGCATTTCGCTTAGTGAATCGATTGCTGGAGATGATAGGAGGGCCGAACTGGTGATCAAGCAGTTCGACCTTCTCAAGATCTCCAGAAATCGATTCACCAGGCGAAACGGTAAGAGACGGAATGGATGGGATTTCTTTTAAGCCGCTGTTAATAAAAGAGAAAAGTATTTAGGATTGTAAGAGACTATTTTCTCGTCTCTCTATAGGGAGGAGACGAAGGGAGAGAGTGAGAGAGGCAGGGAAGAGAGGGAAAGCGGAGGGAGATATCGAGAAAGAGAGAGAGAGAGAGAGAGAGAGAGAGAGAGAGAGAGGAAGGAAGGAGAAGAGAGAGAGAACGAAGGAGGGAGTGACAGAAAGAGTGAGAGAGGGAGAGAGGAAGAGAGGGAGGGAGAGAGAGGGAGAAGTCTCTCTCCTTCTCCCGAGTGCAGGAAGGTGAATTCTTCTTGCTTCGCAGGCATTTCACCGCGTTCTCTCGTGCCTGCCGTAATACAAAGATGTGATTAATTAGCCTAATTAATTTTACTTCAGTAGACAGGATAAACATTGTAGTTGATTAGTGGAATAATTCTTTAAAATAAAAGTATGTTTACTAACCGATTGCAAGGCTTCGATCCGAAGAGAACCCTCCCCGGCAACGCGGATGGCGCCGTGAGAAAAGAACCACCACCTGCAATCACTAATCATAATTTTTTTTATTGTATTTGAAAACATTATGTGATAGTAATGCTCTTTGAACTATATGACTGAAACGTTGAACTACTAATTATTAGACGGTGTCTGCTGGAAGCTGGCAGCAAAAACATCGGGAGGCCAGTTGGCCGCTGAAGAAGCCGGCAGTCCAAATTCCCTGCAAAAGAATTACAAATTGGAAACATGAAAATAATATGCACCTATTAATAAACTTATTTAATTAAATTTTACTTATTTTGAGTGAACTTAAATATTTAATAAGATTTGGAAGTGTTTAAATTGCGCACCTCCTCGGGCAGGCACTCTTCTGACGGGGCGTAGAATGGGAGATTGAAGAGCCTCGTTCTCCCTCCCTCTCTCTCCCCTCTCTTCCGCTCTGTCTCTCTCCCTCTCTCCCTCTCTCCCTCTCCCTCTCCCCCTCTTCTCCTCTCTCCCTCTCCCGCGTGCAGGAAGGTCTTGTCCGCTGTATAAAGGAGATGTGATTAGTTAGTCTTATTACTTTTGCAACCTGAGTAGGCAGTAAAAATATATAGTTTCATTAATTAAAATCGTTATTAACGAATAAATAAAATAAAAAGTTGGGAGCCGAGTGCAAGGCGTCGCTTCGAAGAGGACGACCACCTCCTGGAAAACGCGGATGACGCCGTGAGAGAAGAGGCACGGCCTGCAATTCACAAATTAATATTAAAAGTTTTCGAATTGGAAAAAAAGAATGTGTAAAGCAATTATCATTGAAATAAATGAATGACACATTGAACTACTAACTGGTGTCGGCTGGAAGATGGCAGAAAAAGACATCGAGAGGGCAGTTGGCCGCCACTGAAGACGGCGGCAGTCCAAATTCCCTGCCAAAGAATTGCAGATTGGAAATAAGAAAATAATATTCATCGTTATTTACTTATTTTGAGTGAACTTAATTATTTAATAGGATGTGGACGCGTTTAACCTACGCACCTCCCCGGAAGGCACTCTTCTGACGGGGCGCGTTATCGAGGTAGAAAGTGAAATTGGAGAGAGCCTCGTTCCCTCCTCCTTCTCCCTCACTCTCTCTCCCCTCTCTCCCTCTCTCCCTATCCTCCTCTCTCCCTCTCCCGCGTGCAGGAAGGTGTATTCGTCTTGACTTGCTGGCTGTTGCTCGCATTCTCTTGTACCCGCAGCATAAAGGAGATGTGATTAGTTAGTCTAATTTAATTGGCAACCTGAGCAGACAGTAACAAATTTTTATAATTTCATTAAATAGAATCGTTATTAACGAATGAATAAATAAAATGAAATGTTGGTAGCCGAGGGGAAGGCGTCTTTCCGAAGAGGACGACCACCTCATGGAAAACGCGGATGACGCCGTGAGATAAGAGGCACGGCCTGCAATTCATAAATTAATATTAAAAGTTTTCGAATTGGAAAAAAGAATGTGAAAAGTAATTATCATTGAATATATATGTATAAATGAAACATTGAACTACATACTAACTGTTCGATGGTGTCAGCTAAAAAATAAATAAATAAATAAAAAAGAGAGGGAGATCCCGGAAGACCATCGCGGACTCTACCGTGATGGAAAGTGGTCGGCACAGCGCGGACTTCCTCGAGGCCGTCAATGATTGGCCGAGTCGGCAATGTCCCGGTCTGCGCCTTAAAAATTAAATAAATCAGATTAAAATTGATAATCATTTCTTTATATCTATGAATTTTTTGCTGTTTTTTGTTTAACATTTTATCACTACTTGCATTTTTTTTCCATTTTTACGGAAAAATACTATGTAAGCGCGAGAATAATAAGGTTACAAATTCAGGGTCTGCAATATTGTGAAACATTGGCAGTTAATCGATAGTGTTATTACATATTTTTTTTCTTAATTAAAGCCACAATTTTCTCTTAATACTTGCCTGTCTCTGGCCTTCTTGGCCTTCCTAGTCTTCCAGCCATCTACAAAGTCGGCCATGCTCTCGCCGCTCTCTTTGGGGCGGTCGGTGTGGACTTCACAATCGAGGTCTGAAATATAATGAGACATTAGAAATTTAATCGATATTTTATTCGACATAAAAAGACTATCATCTTACTTCACATGTCTCTCTCTGTTTTTTTTCCTCTCGCTCGCCTTCGTCAACCTTTCTTCTCCTCAACTGTTCTTCCTTCATTCCTTATCCCATCCCTTTCAGGTCACATTTTCTCATCTGTACTGCATCTCTCATTCTCAACTACACGCATAATTCTTTTTCAAAAGAAATTTTTTACATAAAATAATTGAAATAAACATTACATCGGCAATATCATCACTGCGAGTTTAATTAATTTTTTTCTTTCTTTCTCGCAATCATTCAATTCGATCGCTTGTGGAACTATAAGTATAAAATATTTGTACAAACTTGCCTGTGTAATTAATTTGTTATGCGTAACATTTTTCTTATTTCAGGTCTTTAACAGCGAACCTCCTCAGGTTGTCTCGAATTGACGGTTGGCCCACGCAATCTTCTGCGACGCTAGGGAGACGATCCCTCCCTCCCTCTCTCTCCCTCTCCCTCTCTCCCTCTCTCCCTCTCCCTCTCTCCCTCTCTCCCTCTCCCTCTCTCCCTCTCTCCCTCTCCCTCTCACTCTCACTCTCCCTCTCACTCTCCCTCTCACTCTCACTCTCCCTCTCCCTCTCCCTCTCACTCTCACTCTCACTCTCCCTCTCACTCTCCCTCCTCCTCTCTGCTGCTCCGGAGCGTAGGAATGTATTCTCGTCTTGCCTCGCAGGCGGTTGATGGCGTTCTCTCGTGCTTGCTCCAGCAATGAGAAATCATTAATTTGACTAATTAATTCGGCTGCCCGAGTAGACAGAAAAATAAATGTAGTTATATTAATTAGTATCATAATTGATGAATATAATAAAATATTTTGTTTAATTTATGTATTCATTAATTAAGGGCGTCGCGCCGACGAGGTCGGACATCTCCCCGATAACGTGGATGGCGCCGTGAGAGAAGAGGCACCGCCTGCCACTAATAAATTAATATTAAATGTTTACGAATTGAAAAAAGTTATACAAAAGTAATATTCATTAAAATATATGACCAAACCATTGAAATACTAACGGCTGATTGGAAACAAAAAATAGTTAGAGGTTGGAAACATGAAATTAATTAAATAAAATTGATTGAATTATGTAATTAGAAAAAAAAACAAGATTTGGACGTGTTTAAATTGCGCACCTCCTCGAGCTCTCCCGAATCTGTGGCATTGGCGAGGTAGAGAAGGATATTGAGAGAGGATCTCCCCCTCCCACCCACCCGGACCCTCTCTCTCCGTCCCTTCTCTCAGTCTCTCCTCTCTCCCTCTCTCTCTCCCTCTCTCTCTCCCTCTCCTCTCCCAACTTTTCAGTCTCTCCCACTCTCCTTTCCTCCCTCCCTCTCCCTCTCCCTCTCCCTCTTTTTCTCTCCCTCTCCCTCACTCCGGAACTCTCTCCCCTCCATTGAGATTGAGAAAGGGTCTCCCCCTCCCACCCACCCCGGACCCTCTCTCTCCTTCGCTTCTCTCAATCTCTCCTCTCTCCTCTCTCTCCCTTTTCTCCCTCAATTTTTCAGTCTCTCCCTCTCTCCCATGCCCCCTCCCTCTCCCTCTTTTTCTCTCCCTCTCAATCTCTCCGGAACTATCTGCCATCCACTGAGATGGAGAGAGGGTCTCCCCCTCCCACCCACCCCGGACCCCCTCTCTCCTTTCCTTTTCGCAGTCTCTCCTCTCTCCCTCTCCTCTCAACTTTTCAGTCTCTCCCTTCCTCCCTCCCTCTCCCTCTTTTTCTCTCCCTCTCCCTCTCTCCGGAGCTCTCTCCCCTCCATTGAGATATAGAGAGGTCTCCCCCTCCCACCCACCCCTGATCCTCTCTCTCCATTCCTTCTCTCAGTCTCTCCACTCCACCTTGCTCTCCCTCCCCTCTCTCCACTTTCTCTTTCTCCTTCTCTCCCTTCTTCCCTCCCGCGACTTCTCTCCTTATCTCCTTATCTCCCTGTGTTCGTCTCTCCCTCTCGCCCTCTCTCCCTCTTCCCCCCATTCCCTCTCCATCTCTCCCTCTCTCATTCTTGCCCTCACTCAATCGCTTCCTCTCTCCCGCTTTTTCTCTCATCCTTTCTTCTTCTTTTTCTCTCATCTTCTCCTCCTCCCTCCTCTTTTTATCTCATCCTCTCCTCCTCTCTCCCTTTTTTCTCTCATCCTTTCTTACTCTCTCCCTCTTTTTCTCTCGATCTCTCGTCCTCTCCACCCCCCCCCCTCACTTCCTCTTCTACCCGCTTCTTCTCAAACGGAGAAAAGCTGATATCGCCCACTCGCAGACCGAGAAATAGTTGCCCTTGAAAGGTAGCGCTAGTTTGCAGTGCCTTTTTTTACTATGAGCAATAATTTTCAAGTCAAGACCCCTTATGTAAGCATCTACATAACTGCCGGCGGGAATCTAGTAAAAAATTTAGAGCCCTCACTAGTAGAAGAAATTAGAATTCCATTTCACTAATCCCCAAGCGATTCCGATAGAATCCCTTTATAACCACCTACGCTCGAAATAATCATCCCTACTCAATATAACACGAAACCGAGGCCCACCAAGTCCTAGGCCCTTTGACACCACCCGCTAACCCCCCCCCCCCCACCAACCCCACTATCCCCTCCCACCCTTTACCTTTTAACCCAAATGCAGATCCCAAATGAACCCACTCTCGAAACGTATATATCACCACCCACCCCTACCACGAAACCCAAGCCCACCAAATCCTCGGCCCCTTAAAACCAACCCGTTAACAACCACCCCACCCATCAAATCCCACCCTTTCCCTTCACATAAACCCATATACAAATCCCGGAAGAATCCCTTTAAAACCACCTACCCTCGAGACCCATATATCACCACCCACCCCTAGTCTACCACGAGACTCAAGTCCACCTAATGCCTTGCCCCTACCCCCCTCCCCCTCTACCATTCATTAACCCATAACAAACACCCTATTGCCATGCAACACTGACCGTCAACTATTCTCCAATAACCAATGAGGCAAACAACAAGAGTTTGGAATGCATACAAAAACATTAAATTCATAAACAACAAATTCGAGAAGGTATGCCTTTTCAATTGAAAAGGGGTAAAACCTTCTCGACAGATATGATAAAGGTAGAAAACAGAGTCCGACAATCTAAATATGCTTATGGTGTCCTGCACTCTTTCTCTCTCGCGCTTTCTCTCGGTCTCATACACTCTCGCACTCTCTCTCTCTCTCGCGCACGCGCACACTTTCTTTCACGCGCTTTAACTCTCTCACTCTCTCTCTCTCTCTCACGCACAAACTCTTACTCTCACACTAAGACGCATACAAAACATTGTCAAGAATATCGCAAAGTGAGGCGCATATTCTAGAATTGGCCGAACTTATACATGTACATACTAAAACGACTTCGGCTCACTGGATTGGAAACTTCGGAAGAAAAGAGCGAGAAGTTACTCTATAACTAATACTTCAAATGTGCGCATATCAAAAGAGAGTTCATGAAAGACGCTTGCTACGAAATCGCGGAAAGCATGAGGGATAGAACAGATAAAGTTGTTCTTTTTGGAAAGGAAGACACGGTCGGACGCATCCATCCCTCTCTAACATTTCGTGAATCGAAATCTGGAGATCTTGAGAAGGCCAAACTGGAGGCCAATCAGTTTAGCCTTCCCAAGATCCCCAGAAACCGATTCAAGTGAAACGTTGAGAGCGGGAATGGATAAAAGACAGCAAGGATTTAGGATTGCGAGATAGTGCGACAATTTTCTCTTTTGCACGTTCTAGCGAAAAGCTCGGCGCAATTTGGCGGAAATGAGTAAGACCAATTATATCACGCAGTTGAAAGAGCTTCCTAGTGCAACAGGGAATTCACACCGAAACACTCATCTAGAACCCGCCAGATGATAGACAGGAATCACAGAGACGGTCTGGGCATCGCCAGGTTTTCGCTTTGGTGAGGAATCGAATAGAACAGACAGGCTGAGACTAGACTGAAGCCAGTGGCTAAGACAGGAGCCTATTGAAAAGCTTAAAACATCTAAATGCTATGGAGGCAGTTCTCCATTGAGACTGGACGATCTGGGCACGCCACAGAGAGACGCCAAGGCTTGGAGAAGAATGTGCCCTACAGACATAGTGGAGAGCAGGAAAGAAAAAAGTAAATGAGAGAGAAAAATTCAATGAATAAGCTCTCTCACAAAAGCCCTCTCACCTGGAGGCTCACAAACAATTAATACCATCAATGCAGCACCTATGTACAGTGCAGACAAAGAAAAGGGCGCTAATCACTGTAAATGTACACGAATGTATGTACATACAATAACTCTAAGACGGCAGGCATACGAGGGCGGATGGGAAGTTGGAAGGAGGAAAAGACTAAGGACTACAGCAGAAGGGTGTCACAGACTGCGATGCGGCAGGTACACGGCAAGCTAATGGAGGGAAAAAAACTACCCGCTCTGCAAAATAAAACCACATCAGTTTCCGTGTTGAGATGAAAACTGTGCACAAAGCAATAAGGCCCTAAGCGTGATTAAAACAGTGAGGCAGAGACTACGAGACAAGCATAGACTGAATAGAGCCTACTAACAAGTCTCAAAACGAGGCTTCTTGGTCTCCACCAATTCAGGGGCATTCGTAGAGAAAGAAACGATGCAGACAGATTGGGAATGGAAGGAAAAAGTGAGTTCGTCACTGAGAGACGTGAATTCTTGGAGAAGACAGAAGGGCTTCATGCGTGACAGTGCGTAGGGAAAAGAGAATTCCGCAGACGGTTTATCCCATAAAAAAACGCCCTCTCACCAGGATTCGTGCAAGTAAAAAAAGAACTGCAGAGTGCAGCCAAATAAATCCTTTTTTCTGTGTATGGAAGCCCGGGTGATGAGCCAAAAAAAAACCAAGAAAAATTACTCGGTACTAAAATGCAGCATCGCTCGCTCTGCTGCTGAGCTTCGCTCTAGAAGAGAAAGAAAGGGTGGATCCGTAGTCCACCTAGAATTCGACCCTGGAAGTAGTATTGTAACTACTCAGAATTTCTAAATAAAAAATAAAAAAACGCTCAGAAATTTTGGAAGGCCACCGCAAATATTCACAATTTCCAATTTTGAAATCCTCTTAAAGAAATCAAACATTTTGAGAAAGATAGAGTAAAAGCGAGCGCGAACCTTGTTGGTCCACCTAAAAAAAAACAAAACCTCTCTCGGATGCTGGGCTCGCTCTGGGCAAGCAACCTGGAAGAACGGAAGTCCACCTACATAGAATGAGACCCTGAAAGAAGAGTCTACTTTAAACTATTTTTTGTTTCGTCTACCGGTATATAACTGTCAAAAATTATTAACCCGAATAAAGTTTTGTCTGAAATTGAAGAACGGAAGTCCACCTATGTAGAAATAGACCCTGCAAAGAAGAATCTACTTTAAACTAGCTAACTGTCAAAAATTATTAACCCGAATAGATGTTAGTCTTAAATAGAGAAAAATATTGATAATAAACATTAAAATAATAATTGTAAAAGAAATCAGTAAGGATAGAGCGCGTGGAGACGATGAGAGTGGCCACGAGGACGAAGAAGGAAGTTGGCATCCGAGAAGCAGAGGGAGGGCACAGGCAGCTTGTGCCAGAGAACTACCGAGAGATCTCCTGAGGAGAGAGAGTGAAAGAGAGAAAGAGAACGAAAGGGAGAGAGATTGAGAGGTGAAAAAACGAGGGAGGGAGATAATAGAGATAAAGAGAAAGAGTAGGGGAGAGAGCAAGAGAGAGTGAAAGAAGAAATGTGACTTAGTTTATTGTAATGTAACCTTACCAGCATGCGCAAGAGACAAGGCCCAGAGTCGAAGTTACGATGCAGTGAGGGAGACACAGCCGAGCACGCATTAGATGGTGTGGACTGCTCTCTCCTTACTTCTCATGCATACCTTGATAAATCGAATATGGAAGAGATTGCTATGGATGCAGCGGAAGCACCTGATGATAGTCATCAAGACACGGAATTAATCTTCCTTTAACACTGCCACGAATATCAAATAAACTAAAACAATCTTATCTCGTATTTTTTCATTAATAAAAAAAATAATTAATTTTGCTTAATTTTTCTATTTCTCTCATTCAAATTCCCATAGATATGTACCTTTATAAAGAGAAGAAGCAAACTTGAGAAGACGAGGAAGAGGCAACAGGCACGGAGTTGTGCAGGAAGGAGACATCATTCTCAATTAATCTTCACACAATATTGCCACAAAATTAGATAATCTAAAATAATGTAATCTCTTTTAAAAAATTTTTTACTTATTAATAAAATACTGAATGTTTGCTAAATTTCTCTGTCTCTTTTTCTGATTAGCATCCATACCTTGTAGAGGAGAAAGAAGAATCAAACTGGAGACAATGCGGAAGCAGTCACGACGAGCATTCAGCCGAGGAGTCGTGATCATTCTGAATTCATTCTTCTTTAATACTGATATAAAATCATACTAACCAAAAATATTTTAATCTGAAATTTTTTTAATCATTAATAAAATATTAAACTTCTTTTAAATTTCAGTCGCTCTCTCTCTATTCTAATTCACAAATGTACCTTTACATATATCCTTAAGAAGTTGCCTCAAGCAAAGACGCTTGTGAATCGGCGCGGGCCGAAGTAGCCGGAGATTCGAGCGGCAGAAAAAAAAATGGAAATTCTGAATTAATCTTAATTTAACACTGCCATCAAAATCAGATAACCAAAAATAATTTAATCTTAACTTTTTTCATCAATAAAATTTTTAACTTCTTTTAAATTTCATTCGATGTCTCACTTTTCTAATTCACATACATATGTACATACATTCCTTTAGGTCCTTACGAAAGTCGCCGTGAGAGTTTACGCTGAGACTGCGCAATCACTGAGGGCACGAAAAAGCGGTGTCCTGATTTTCGCTCAAATGATTATCGCTCAAATGATTTTCGCTCAAATTTTTTTTTGATTATCGCTCAAATGATTTTCGCTCAAACTTTTTTCAACAATTGATGATTTTCGCTCAAGTTTTTTTTATGGTAAGTGATTTTTGCTCAAAAAAATTTTTTTTGACAAGTGCGAACATTGTCGAATAACCTAATTACAGTTTGCACTTAATAATTCAAGCAATTAAAAGGCGCTTAAAAGGTCAACAGTAGTAATTGCTGTTCGCATTCTGTTATTTTGACTGCAAATTGACTACAAACGAGAGAACAGTCTAACGTCGACTTCGAACATCTTCTTGCTAGCAAAATCATTGTACATCAATCCATGGCTCTGCCATTTGTTCCGGAGATCGACATTTGCGAAGCACGTTGTTCACCCGTCGTTCTTTTACTCTCAGCGCTGTTGAAATCGCATTATTCCTAATGTCTAGTCTGATTATAAAATTTTACAATAATATCTCATTTGGAAAAATTTTGAGCAAAAATCACTTATCATAAAAAAAATTTGAGCGAAAATCATCAACTGTTAAAAAAATTTTGAGCGTAAATCATTTGAGCGATAATCAAAAAAAATTTTGAGCGATAATCATTTGAGCGAAAATCAGGGAACCCGAAAAAGCAGCAGAAGACGCAGAGAATCTGAATTAATCTTCCTTTACTGCGCCACAAAAATCAGATAAACTAAAATAATTTAATCTGATAGTTTATTTTTATTTCTTGTTCATTAATAAAATTATAAGGAACGGTAAAATTTCTATTTTTAACGCATACCGTGATAAATGAAAGCCGCAGCCGAGGCAACTCGAGACAGACGGCACAAAGAAGTGAAGTAAGGTCATTTAGTTTCTAAATTGAGGTTTATTTATTACCGACATAAAATCAGATAAACTAAAATAATTTAACTCATTGTCAGCCATGAGACATGAAGATGCTGAATTAGTCTTCTTTTCAATATTGCCATACAAAAAAAATGAACAAAATAATTTTGTCTAATTGTTAGCAAATTCTTTTGCTCTAATTCCTATGCAGATCTTTACATCACGACGAGATTCGAAGCGAGAGGCGCAGCAGGAGATGTCGTGAAAAAGGTTGAGCGCACGACGATGCAGTTAGCAGTGAGGGAGATTCTGAACTATCCTTCTTTCATACCTCCGTAACAATTGGATGTCTAAATTAATTTTCTCCTGTAGTTCTAAAATATTTGTATTAATTAATAACATGATAAACTTGTCTAATTCGACGTGATTGTGTGTGCAACCTTGAGTTAAAAGAATCTGCGCATGCAGATGTCGAAGGCGAAGTTTTAGAGAAGATTTCGTGAGTCGACATCATCAGTGGTGGCATGTTGTTGCTCAAGCAGTTGAGACTGAAAGCTCAGGTTGCTTGGCATTTTGTGTAGAGAGAGAAATGAGAGAGAAAGAGAGAGAAAAGCGAGAGTGTAGATAGAATTCGCAAGAATAAGCATAAAAATAAATAAATAATTAATTATTTAAATAAATAAATAAATAATAAAACAAGAAAAAAATCACCTCGAGCGAGTGCGGGTCTGCCGATGGGCGACTGGGCGGAGATTCCGCCGTTTGGCGACTACCGTACCTTTCTTCACTCTCTCCTCCTTAGCTTTTCTGCGCGATTTTGCGAAAAAGTGAACAAGCCAACCATTAAACTACGGATACGCAATTTGTGTGTTCGCTGACAAGTAGTGGCTTTTCTGCCCAAACCAAAATGCAGACTGGCTATCAATTTGAAAAAGAAAGCGAAAGATTGAGATGAATGAATAATCCTTCTGTAGTCCAAAAAGGGAACCCAGGCCACACCAACCCCTTCATGCTTGGTTGAATTTATAGCAGTAATTAAGCGGAAAGTGGTTTGTTTTTCCACTACTAAAAATTTACGCGCGATTCCCACGGCTCCGGAAGAGATGAGACGTGAAAGAAAAGAGAAGAAAGACGAAAAGACTCGAGACCCATAACCGGCTAGGATTTGTAAAACTTAATGTTGCAGCTAAACTGCCTAAGTAAGAACAATAAAGAAACGGATGGGACTTTAGGCGAACAATTCAAAGACGCTAAACATCGATATACCCGATTTAAAATTAGTGCGGCACTTAAATGGGGCCTAGAAGAATAAGAGGGGAAAAGACGACAGAGAGACGACGGCAGAGAGCAGAGTCCGGAAGAACTGTGGAGCGGCTCGAGAATACGAAGCCGTGCAGCAGAGCAGAGAAAACGAGACATCTACAACAATATCACCTGTAGTATGAAAGGAGAAAGAGAGAAACAAAGAGAGAGAGAGAGTGGAGAAAGAGAGAGAGCGAATGTCAAGATGAGAAGAATAAGATGATTAATGAACAATTCTGTCCCTTAAAAACCGAATGTAGACTCAAGCGGGGAAGATCGAGAGGACTTCCACCGGCATCATTATAACGCGACCATCTAAGAATGAGTAAATGATCTAAAAGAACAATAATCATAATAATAAATAATAATATTATTATTATTTATTTCCATGATAATATCAATAATTAAAATTATGATAATTATTATCATTTACTGAAAAATAATATTTTTTAAAGCAGCATGAAATCGAACAACCTCATCCTTGATGTTCGACTGGCGAATCTGGCTCTCTCGACAAGAACAGCGAGGGCAGCTGCGGTGATGACTTGGAAGCTGGAAAAACATTTTTTTTAAATATCAACAATGAAACCGTAATTAGTAACCATTTTTATTGAGCAACACCAACATATTTTCTTTTGGTATAATATTGGATTTTTTTTTATGCAAAACTATCTCTTTCTCTTCTTATTGTAACAGTTTGTTCTTAGGAATGCAGCGCGAATTAAGATTTTAGTTTACAAAAGTCGATAACAAACCTTGAGTAATCGAAGCTTGTGGTGGCACCTGCATCAAAGCACCACAGAAAGATGAACTCACGGGAGGACGCCGACAGGCAGAAGAGCAAAAATCTGGAAGAGATCTCTAAATTATGTGGATTGTGCTTTAAAGAAGTGGTTTCATTCAAATGAATCTCTTCTTTCTTCCCATCAACTGTCTTCATAGTACCCTTCATTCTGCTCACAATCAGTCAACTGCTTCAGAAGAAATAAAAATTTAAAAAGAATATAATTCACTTAAAAAATTATCAAGTGAACAAACCAGTGAGTTCTCTCTCAATGATGTTCTTGCGAGAAAGTCCGCCCGGGAAAAAGGCGCACTACCTCGTTAGTACGAGCTGGAGAAAATTATTACTGTTTTTCTCTTTCCAAAATTTTTTTAGCTCTTGCACAATAAAAGGAATATAAATAAATAAATGAACAAATAAAAGCATATACATTGTTAGTTTGATTATATTATCTTTTATTCTTAGTTTTATGTACCGTAATCCCTACCGTATTCGGATCGGGAAGCTTATCCACGATCTCGAAGTGTCGGACAAAGCCAGTCCGCGCATGGGGGGAACACTCGTATAACCTCCGCCGCGACTACGCCATATCCTGAGAATGACGGAGGAGATGGTTAGAAGATGGCGATGGGGTATCGATAGAGAAAGAGAAATAGAGAGATAGAAAGAAAGAGAGAGAGAGAGAGACAGCCAGAAAGTGAAAGGGTGTGACAGGTAGAGTGTGGCGAGAGAGAGAGGGATGGTGAGAGAGGGATGGAGATAGAGAGTATGTGAGAGACAGCCTACCAACCATGGCACATGCGTATGACGATAGCTCCTGAAGGAGGCGGAGGAGGATTGAAAAAAACCGAAGAGACGTAAAGACTTGGAGAAAAGACCTGCAACCACAAAGATATGACGATTATTGGAATAGAAACAGAGAGCGAGAGAGTGAGAGAGTGAGAGAGAAACATGAGGGAAAAAAGCGATATTAACAAAGATGATAGTTTTGACGTAACATTACTCAAAAGACGTGAGGAAAGTAATGCATGTATTTATTTGCAAGAATATGAGAGCAAACCTTGAAGCAGCGCCTGTTAGAGAAGACAGCGCAGAACTCTTCAGAGAAGAGTGGAGAGACGTGTGAAGAGCTTCAAGGAAGGATGGCTCAGGTGATGGGAAGGCACCTGGAAAAGAAGAAAACGTTTAATTACAGTAGGAAACTGAACACTCTCTCACATATTCTCTCTATCTCTAACTGTCTAACTCTCTGTCAAAACAAATTCTTTGACTTTGCCGTTATGACGAGCTGGAGAAAATTCTTTTTATGTTTTTCTCCTTTCATTATTTTAATGAAAGTGTAATAAAAATGAATATAAATAAATAAATAAATAAATAAACAAGGAAATGAACATAAATTATTTCCTTTAAATGTTATTTCTTTTTTACTTTATAAATATCATACTCCCTACCGTAATCTAGTCCACGGGCACATCTGTTGAAGGCTGTAGACACGGCAGAGAAAAGTCCTTCTCCGTCCGCGCATACACCTTCATGAGCCTGGTAATGACGGAGATGATGGTTACAAGGAGGCAGAGCGAGATAGAGAAAGAGAGAGAGAGACATAGAGACAGAGAGGCAGAGCGAGACAGAGAAAGAGAGAGAGATATAGAGAAAGAGAAAAAAGAAGAAAGAGATAGTGAATTGCATGATTTTTTTTTATTCCATGACAACAACAATAAAATGTATCGGCTATCCTCACCACTGATATTTGTCTTGTGTATATTGTAGACAATAAAAACGAGAAGATTCGCTCCAGATGAAGTGTCGATCGACAGCGAGGAGTAGCGAGAAGGAGATGTCGATGATAAAAGCAGCTGGAATATGGTTCTTTTTTTCAACCATCAATGAAACCGTAATTAAAATTAAAATGAAACCGTTATTAATCCTCGTCTCATTTCACTTTAATAGTGTTCTTGAGAAAGCGTGAATTTGTATTTTATTGTTCAATAGCAAACCTTAAAAACAGAGCCTGTAGTGGCGCTTGCATCAAACATCGAATGAAGAGATGACATCTCAGACGAAGGAAGGTTGGTCTACAGGAAGAAGCGTGAACACCTGGAATGGAAGAAAGCTTCTTTTAAACACTGTGATATAAAATAAATGAAGTAAAAATTGAATAAATAAACAAATGCATATAAATGCTTTCGTCTAAATCTATTATCTTTTCTGTTTTAAATAGCGTAATCCCCACCATCATAATTGCCACTTTTCCTTTGGAGAATTACGACTTGAGGTGCTCGCAGAAGAAGAGGCCGTCCTGGCGAAAAGTGAGGACGACATGTAGATGTAGAGAGCAATTCGGCCTGGAATTGAGAGAAAGAGAGAGAGGGAGAGAGAGAGAGACAGAGAGACAGAGAGAGAAAGGCAACTGGAAAAGAAACAGGGGGGAGAGCGATATGAATATATTGCACATATCGATTTTGCACAAACGACGTGATTAATGTAATTCATGCATTTATTTGCAAGAGTAGCTAACAACCTTGAAGCCTCGCCCTAGGAGAAGTCCATCTACAGAAAAAAAGAGAAGAGTGGAGAAGTGCCTCGAATAATAATGTGCCGTGGCCGCACCTGGAAAAGAAGGAACGCTTTTCCTCTCTCACTCACAAGTATTCTCTCTCCAACGAATATAAATAAATGAACAAGCAAATGCACATAAACTCTCTCTTTTAAATGTTTTCCTGTACAGAGGAGATGGCTAGAAGAAGGTGATGTGATAGTGAGAGAGAGAGAGAGAGAGAGATGAGAGAGAGAAAGAAAAGTTGCGAGAGAGGGAAAGTGAGAGAATACACGAACATATAACAAGGTTTCTTGCTGAGTAGCTGAGGCTTGGCTACTTGTGAAGCAGCACGAAGAGTTTTCGTCGTCGTACGAAAGGAGAGATGAAGATGACGGCAGCGATGATGAAGAAGAAGCAAAGATTCCGTTGGGAAAAATGTAAGGCTGCAGAGGCGTGACATGTGGTTATAAGACGGCGGCAGCACGCAAATGAGAAAAGATTGTGAATTCAATTTTTTTTTTTTTTTGTTTTTTGTTTTTTGTTTTTTTTTTTTTTGTTTTTTTTTTGAAAATCATGAAAGAGCATAAGCTTCCGTAACAAAGAGAAAAAAAGAAAATGAAGCAAACATGGCTAAGTAGCAAGCCAACATAGAAAAACAAGGTGAAGCAACAACAAAATACACTATCCCGTCCCGTCAAAAAAACTTAGGAAGAAAGAAAGCTATGAAAGAACAAAAAAAATTATCCCATCCCAATTCCACAACAAAACTCAAAAATAGCCGCATAAATAATAGTTTTTAAAATAATTCATAATAAGACAAGAAGACACTCTCGCCCGAAGCCGTGGTGGGCGTAAAAAAAGTCTCTCTGGAGTCAAAAAAGACTCCCAGCGAGAGGAAAAAAAGATGAAGCGAAATTAAAAATTTTTTCTGAAATTATAGGAATGATCATCTGCCTCCCCAATGCCCTCCCAGTGAATCTGCCTTGAGAATTTTGGAATAGAAGAAAAAAAATTCGTTGAAATAAGAAGGAAATCTTTTTTCTGCGTATCCAAAGTATTCACGCTTGTCTAATCCACTTTTTAACAAATTCGCCCAAGAAAGAAAGAAAGAATGGGCTCAGTCGGGTGGGCGGTAGCTGCCTGGAGAAGTTGCGAAGGGGCGCGGCAGAAGCCAATGGAGACGCCCGATTTGCAACGACGTCGCAGGACTAGCGATTCCACCCGCGCGCAGCCGAGATGTTGTACGGGCCGCACAAGAGGAAGGAGAAGAACTAATTAGCAAACGACAAAAAAAGAAAAGAAAATTAGAACAAAATAGGAGGAAAATAAAGCCTAGTTTTTCTTCTTTTATTTTTAATTAAATGTTCTCAATGTTCCAATTGTCATGATATAAATCAATGGGAAAGAGAAGATGAAATTGTGATAAGAATTAGTCAAAAAATTACTCTAATTGTAAGGCGTACTTCATGTTATCTCTATTAGAATTCCTGTCTCACTCCCCCTAAACCGTTCTTACCTGCAGGATGAGCTGTCCAACTTCTCTCCTTCTTGATGCTGCGGTTGGAACAGCAGGGCAGAAGGGGCCTTCGATGGAAGAGGCATGGAGACGGCTTGGTAGTCTCTGCAGAGAGAATTAGGGTGGAGAGAAAGGACGACAGAGAGCGAGAGAGATAGAGAGAGAGAGAGAGAGGGAGAGAAAAAGAGTCAGGGAGAGAGAAATATATATAGAGAGAAACAAGTACAGAGAGTCAGAATGAGAACCAACCCTTGCTCTTGAACATTAAGGCTACCTTGGTGGGCGGCAGATGAGAGGAGAGGAAGAGCATGGGAGTGGCGAGAAAGAGGATGGGGGATGGCAAGAATGGGCACGGCTTCGGGCGAGACTGCGGATAGAATTTAGGTGGAATGATAGAGAATAGCGATAGACAGGGAGAGAAAGAGACAGACAGAACGTCGAATTTGTCGTTGTTTCTCGCCATTGAAACAAGATTATTTGAAACCAATGATGCTTCACGAAATCTGTTTTCAACTTTTGTTCGTAGTTAAATTATAAAAAAAAATATTAAAGCTTGATCACTAGAATTTTATTAAATGTGCTTACAATTAAAAAAAGACGAACAAGAAGAATATTTACAGCTATGTACAGTGCTCGTTGCCCCTGAAATTGGAGCGCGTTGATTAGGATATTGTCGTCAATTAAAAAAAAAATTAAATTAAACAGTCTTTTTCTTAATATGTATACGTCAAAGTAATTAGTAAAAAAAATTTTTTTTTAATGAAATGCTTGCATATTACTAGTTGAAATGTAACGATTTGAATGGTTAGAATGCTCACCCCCTTCAGTGCTGCAATCGCAGCGTGAAGGGGAACGGGTCCTCGAGCATCCCCTGGAGCGAGAGGAGGCCCTTGTCGACCTCTGCGGCGGCCTCCTTCGTAGTCTTCAGCTGGGCCGCGAAGGCCTTGCTCGCCTTCTTCGTCTCCGGCGTCTCAGCGTTGCGCGGCTGGGGCGGCGTGGCCAAGAAGTTGGCATCGGCAGCCTGTAATTTCTTTGTAGATATATGCCATTTTAAATCATTTATTTCCTCTTTTCTGAACTTATAGTCGGCGGAGAGCAGCTTGAAGAAAAAGGGAGTGGAAGAGATAAAGAGGAAATATTAGAGAGAAGAAAGAGAGAAAAAGAAAGAGAGATCGATAGTAAAATGATGACGATTCTAACGTGGACGCGGTCCGTGGCCCTCTGCACCAGACACTCGACGGCCTCGTGGTACGTGGTGAGGTTGGGGTGGGCCTGGAGGAGCTGGTCGACGATGGCCGAGTCCGAACCGGTTGCCAGATGCGGCTGGACGAGGAGGGCACGGGCCATCAGCACTCCGAGCTTGCCATCAAGCTTCTTCTGCAAAGGAAAGGTTCTTTTTCTGATTATTCAATTATTTAGTTATTTATAATTACTTTAAATATTAGTAAAATATTTGTAATTTATTGCTCTGTCGTTATTCTGTGCGTTTAGGCCTTTTTTTCTCCTTTCGTCTGTTCATATGTACATACATGTCTTCATTCCATTTTGCTTTATTAGCTACTCCATCTGCCGCGTTAGTGACTTGCCCTCGCCTTTTTTCTCTCTCTCTCCCTCTAACTTACTCACACTCTCACTCCCTCTCGCTCTTTCGCCCTGTCTCCTACTCTCTCACTCCACATTCTCCCTCTCATCGCTCTTATCGCTTACCCCTGTCTCTCGCATGCATGCTCTCATTTCTCGCCTATAGGACCACGAGTCGCTCGACCCGTGTTGAATTGTTAATTGTTAATTGTTCATCTGCATCCTTAAAGGATGTGACCACACCCATGACATGTAAATTATAATCAAATATAATGGCCCGTCCTAGCAGCGAAAGATGAGATGGAGAGGGATACTGTAGCCGATCCTCCGCCTCAGGTTATTCGGAACCCGGAAAATTGTCACAATAGACAGAGAACATTTTAAGTTGAATTCTCCTTGGGTGTGTTCAGTAAATGCTCCTTTATCAATTAATGCTAACAAGCGAATTACAATGATGAAATATATAAAAACAGATATTACGTTCTCGATGACAAATTTAGTGCTGTGACTTAAACTCGTTGGTGCGTGGTGCAGTTCAATGTCACTTTGGCGAGTTGCCAAATTTTCAGGCTACGAAAATACGGAGAGCTTCCGATATATTGTTTTTGTTCTTTTCGAAATTAATTGCTTTTGTGTTTTAGGTATCCTTTACACGTCGTAAACGCGTTCTACGTCGAGTGATGCGGGAGTCTGGAAGATTTGCGTGGAGCCAACTTTTCACTTCTCATCCTTCAAGGCAGCATCATCAGATAAGATATTTATATATGTATTCCTTTTAATTCAGTATCTTTTCTCTGTTCATTTAACGTTCATTATCTGGCTTTTGCCGTGCGACATGAAGCTTTGTGGATCCATTCCAGGAGA
This sequence comes from Allodiplogaster sudhausi, assembly GCA_945643635.1. Taxonomy (NCBI): domain Eukaryota; kingdom Metazoa; phylum Nematoda; class Chromadorea; order Rhabditida; family Diplogasteridae; genus Allodiplogaster; species Allodiplogaster sudhausi. The sequence continues at coordinate 46,011 of CALZFC010000254.1, forward strand.
TTGTGGCCGTGTTCATCTGCGCCTCTTCTGTTCTGCATTTCTTCCCGAAGACATCGTCGGGTGCTGACGTCAACTTTGGCCCTGGCTCGTGGCGGGCTGTGCTGTTCTTTGTCACCGCAGGCTAGCTCTCCTCTTCTCTGTTTTTCTTCGCCCTTCTTTTTTTCTGTCCACATTTCCTTTAAACCGTTTGTTCTTCAATCCATAAGACTCGATCTTCCCAGTGCAATAGGAAATTTTTTTAAATTTTTGTTCGTGAAAACTTGAGCATTTGAAAAGAGGGGTGTTCGGGGTTTTTTTTCGAGACTATAGGTAAATAAGATGTTCAAAGCGTGAAATTTACTACAAACACTGCTAGCTCTAAAACAATTAAAGGGACTTTTTTGAGAGTATACCCATAAACCACTAGATCCTACCCCTAAACTTCCATGCATGTGTTCCGGGGTTATGGTCATCGTAATTTTAAAATTAATCGTTGCTATCTCCAAAGAAACTGTTTCTTCGAATAAAATATTGCACAGTTTCAAAGGTCATATCGAGTAGTACAAATGCTCAAGTTTCCAGCAATTAAAAAAAAAACATTTCCTATTGCAACTCTGTATTGTGCCCAGCTCTATCCTTACTGATTGGCTGTCTTAAGCTGCAAAAGGATTGATGTGAAATAGTAATGTTCCAGTGAATATTAAATAACTTTTTAAGAAACTTTAAAAATAAAGTGAAAATAGTTATAAAAGTATTGAGATGGCAACTGACGCGCTGGCGGAGGTGGCTTCTGACGTGCCCGCGGGCCGACGGAAGCGGGACGTCGGGGGTCTCGACAGGCACGGCGGGCGTAGAGGGCGGCGTAGACTTGGACGGCGAAGATGGCGGAGTCGACATGGGGGTGACTGCCTGCTGCTGCTGAACCCTCCCCTTCGCAGCCTTTCGCGGCGGAAGGACGCGCACCGGCAGGGCAGCAGGAGGAGCGAGCGTCGGCTGCGGAGCGGGTGCCGGAGCTCCGCGAGGAACGGTGGCGTGCACGAGAGGTGGCAGCAACGTGCCGTTCAGTCCGCCACTACAAGAAGTGAATGATCAGGTACTCTCTCTTCTCGTTCTTACGGTCCCACCCTCTGAATTTGGGCCTCCTGTAGGCCCACTCGGCATTTTTTATAGTAAACTTTGGGTTTAAAAAAGTCTAATTTGGCTACCCTACCGAGGGTTCTAGATCCACTTGCCATGTAGAGCACCCTGAGGTGCTATGCCCTCAACACTGGATTTCCTTCCCTGGCTACAGCCGAAAATTGCCAAAATATAACATTAATTTCGTATTTATTATTTTCTTATTTATTCCTTTTTATAACCTTACTTGTTGCTTTTTCCTAATGATAATTTTTTATTCTATAATTTTATTCTTACTTTTTCTTGCTCCACTCTTACAACACCTCCCTCTTTAAAATATAAGTAGAATTTAGAATTTTTTTTCTGAGGAAAATTTTTGTCAACAGTTTTTTTTTAATAATCTCGTTTCCCGCCACGATGTTCCTGTCGCTTAAAAGCGGCGGAGCATACCGGGCAGCGATCTCTCGGAGGCGCCTGAGGCGAGCAGGGGCTTCACGGCGATGGGCCAGACTCGCCACTTCCTCTTCCATCAGTGCTGCCTCATCGTCCCGGCGCTTCTTTGCCGCGCTCTCCGATTCGTCCACGGCCACTGTGGCCATGCGGCGCTTCCTTAACAAGAGCCGTCTCCTTTTCTCTCTCTTCCCTCTCTTTCTTTTGCTCTCTCTCTCTATTTCTCTCTCTCTCTCTTCCTCTTTCTCTCTCTCTCTCTCTTCCTCTTTCCTTCACTCTCTCTCTCTCTCTCCCTCTCTGCTTTCAGACCGGATTGGGGTGGGCGTGCGAGGGGAGATCGAGCCGCGTGCGGGCTTCCAGCGAGGCTCCGTCGGCGTTCGGTAGCTGCAGGTATGAAAGAGTCTACGTGTGCCATTTTTAAAAAGAGTAAAAAAAATCATAATATTCAAGTAATAGCAAAAGTAGTAAGTGATCAGATACTTTTGCACATGTTTACAATACCTTGAACTCATATTATTTTCTTCACCCAGCGCAATTTTTTTTGCTCCTTTAAAGTACTTACAACTTCTTACCCTTTTCTTCAACCATTTTTTTCTTTATTTTCACATCAATTTTTTACTATTCGCCTGTGTTTTTTTCACTTTCACAATGTGTTATCCTCTCCTCAGAATATTCCTTGTTTTTGACTTACAATTTTTGTGTTATTTTTCACTCTCTATTTCCTCTTTTATAGCAATTACAATCTTCTCCCCTTTTCGTCAGCCATCATAGGTTTTTGCTATTTTTTTTCTTTTCATTTACTTTTTTCTCCTGACTCTCATGTTCTTCCTTTCTTATCCTCACAATTTCTTAACCCTTTTTAGCGTTAACTTTTTCTTCTTTTCACATGATATCGCTGAATTTTTCCTCCTAACAATGTTCTTGCAATCGTTCGTTCACATTATATTTCTTTTATTCTTCACTGTCTATTTCCGCTTTATAGATCTCACAACCCTTTTCTCCTTTGTCCCCCACCCTACATTTGTTCTTCTTCTTCTTAAAAAAAATGTATATAATATGCATCATCTAATAACATTTTCCTTTTCCCTTTTGTCTTCTTACTCCAATTATATCAAATGGTATTTCAGAAGCTGCAACGTACTTGTCGCTGTCTTCTGCTGCTCGGCGTCTCTCCTCCTGGCGCTCGGTCTCGGCGTACGCCTCGTAGGCCTGCCTTCTCTCTTCTTCCGACGCCACGTGGATCTAAAAGAAAAGGGAAGTTGGGCTAGAAGAGAGGGAAGAAGTATAGGGGAGTGGAGAGAAGTTGTGTGGCAGTGAGAGAAATAGAGAGAGAGAGAGTGGGAGAGAGAGAGAGAGAATGTGAGCCGCACGTCCTTGTTGGAGTGGCTCATCCATTCTGCGAGCAGGTGAGCATCGTGCTCGAAGTGCTCACTCTGGGACTCGGTGAGTGCCTGAATCAGTGAGTGCTTCCATGGAGAGAGAACAGAGAAAGAGAATGAGGGGGAAAGAGAGAGAGAGAGAAAGAGAGAGAGAGATGTGCTCTGACCACTTGCTCGCCGACCATCACCGGCAGCACGAAGGGCTTGCCCGAGTTGACCATGGAGAGGGGGTCCTGCTCTATCTCCGGTTGGTCGAGCTCCATCAGCGTGTCCAACTTACCCGCTGAATGGGAAATGATTCGAAATACCCCCATTATCTCATTGAGAAAGACAAGAGATTCATATTCATTATTTACAATTGGATTAGTCTTTATTTATTTATTAATTATTTGATTTCATTTGCTAATCTCTCCACTTATGGCTGACGTACTGATAGGGAGCATCATGGACACGGGCTCCTCGTAAATGTTCGAGGCTAGCTGGCAGAGGTAGCCAAGGCTCCGGTAGTCCGCTGCGACGACTGAGATGACGGGGCGGGTGGTGTTCGGGTCGGGCAGCAGAGTGACCTGTAATCGACAGAGAGAGAGAGAGAGAGGGGAAGAGAGAAAGAGTGATGGGAAAGAGATCTGGAGAAAGAGAGAGAGAGAGAGAAAGAGATAAATGCGAAGAATTATGACGTCGGGCAAAAAAAAAAAAGTTTTTTTTAAAATTTGATTTGCCATTATAGTCCATTAAATTTTTTTTAAATAAATGAATAAAAAAATTGCAGTGCTCACGTGGATGATCTTGGGCTGTTCGCCGTCTGTTGCCTCTTCTTCCTCATCGCAGACCGTGCTCTCCCATCCGGTCTGAAGGTACTAATGATTTTTTTTAAATATTTTTTTTTATTGAAAAAGTACAATTTTATTTTCCTTTTTTTTATCCCTTTTTTACAGTAATTCCACATGTTAAAATGTGCAAGAAACGTAGTTTGTTATTTGTTAGAAAGTATGCCTGCCTCTTTTATTTCTCTGACCTTTATCTCTTCCCCTGCTCCTCCTCCCACGCCATGCTCTGCATCTCCTTCTTGTGCTCTGGGGCTCTCCTGCTCCTCTACTCTCACGATGACCTCCCCTTGTTGGGGCGACATGTCAGCGAGTGGCAACGCCAGAGGAGAGTTGTAGACGGGCGAAGGGTGCCACTGGGAGTCGGTGCGGGCGGAGACGCTGAAGGTAAGTACGAGTTTACTAGTGCTACTTTAAAAAGCCATAATATATCGCCTGGTAATTATCAAGTAATACATATCAAAGTAGTAAGTGACCAGATGATTTTGCATATATGCTAAAAATCATATTAAACTCTTAGTATTTTCTTCATACATACAATGTCTTTTTTTTGCTCCTCCTTAACACAACTCGAAATTTTTCCATTTCTAGAACAATATATTTGTTTGACATTTTTTTCCATCGTGCATTCTATTTTTATTTCTCACTGTTTTACGGCTTTACAGCGCTCAAAAAAATTTTCACTTTTCTCTAGCCATTTTTCCTTGTCACACCGAATTTTCTCTCGATTTTTTTTTGCTCTTTCCCAATCTTTTAACCTCTCTTCTGACCAATACTTTTTTTTTTTTAATATTTTTCATTGTCTATTTCCTCTTTCATTGTACATACAATCTTCTCCCCCTTTCTTCATCTGATAGTTTTGTCCCCTTTCCCAATCTGTTCTTTTTTTGCCTCACTGTCGTGTTCTCCCTCTCTGATCCTCACAATCATTAACCCTTTTCACCGTTTCACATCCTCTCTATGACTCTTTTTCCTCCTTGACATTTCTCACAATCATTCACGCTTTTCTTCAAACATTTATATTTTCTTAATAATTTTTTTTCATTTTCACATACGATTTCTTTATTGCTCACCGTTTTTAAAGATCTCACAATCTTTTCTCCGTTCAACATCAATCTTTTTTCTTCGTAAAAAAAAATAAAAAAAATAAATACATAATATTCATTCTCAAATTAATTTTCTTTTTTTCATCTCTCTCCGATTGTTGTGAATGGCATTGCAGAAGCAGCAAAGTACTTGTTGTCTTCTCGGTCGACGGATCGGTGGTGCAGTGCTGAAGAAGACGAGATCGGGCTGCGGTTGTCGGCGCTGCCGCTCTTTGCTCCTTCCGATCCACGCCTCAGCTGAACAACACAGGAGGATATGGCTTAGAGTGCAACGACTTGCCTCTTTCTGGTATGATTTATTCAAATTTAAGTTTTTTTAATTCATTGATCTACTAGGGTAGAACCGGAAGAAGTTGGCGAATACAGCACGGTTTGGAGAGAGAAAGAGAAGAAGAGAGAGAGAAAGAGAGAAGGAGAGAAAGAGACAGCGAAAGAGAGAAGGAGATAGAGAGGGAGTAGGAGAGACAGAGAGTGAGAGAGAGAGAAAGAGAGAAGGCAGAAAGACAGATAGGGAGAGGGAGAGAGAAAAACAAGTGAGAAAGAAAGGAAGGTAGAGAGAAAGAGAATAACCCTGGCCGCCTTCATCCTCTCCCATCCCACATGCGCTCGGAGTGCGCGAATCTCTTGCGCCGCTGCCTCGCAGCTGCAAGAACTTTGCTTCGTTGATCCCTCCCGACTTCATAATTTCTCATTGTCAGTAAATTCTGCCTACATTTTGACAAGACCTCCGCTGTCCGCCTATCCCAAGCTTGATAAACCCGCTTTGATAATGATCAGATTCTTTTCATCTCCGTTAAGCATTCTCGGCATTCATCCAATATTTCATTACTCGTTATTTAATACACTTTTGAAATGGCCCTGACTAAAGCTGGAAGAACTGCTTGTTGGCAGGGGCGTCTTCCTCGTGGGCGCGTTGCCTGGCCGACTTCAGCTTCTCCCTCTGCGATTCGGGTCGTGCCTGGATCTGAAAAGAAGAGATGGAAGGAATAGAGAGAGAGAGAGAGAGAGAAAGAGAGAGAGAGAGAAAGAGAGAGAGAGGATGAAAAGAAAGATAAAGAACTCGCCATGAGCGCCGCTGATACGTCCATGTGAAAGGCCCAGTCGGCGATTCCCCCAGCTTCGTCCTCGAAGAGGTCGCGATCGGATTGGGAGAGATGCTGAATAAGAGAGAGAGGAGAGAGAAGAGGAGAGAGAGAGAAGAAAGAAAATAGTGAGAGGATAGAAAGAGAGAAAGAAAGAATGCGCTCTGACGCTTCTGCCGATGGTGATGGGGATGACGAAGGCCTCGAGCGATGTGAGGGAATAAAGCGGCTCAGTAAAGAGCTCATCACCATGAAGTTCGACGAGGACGTCACCGATCTTGGCTAAATTAGAACTGTGCGAAAGAAAGAACCAAAGATTCGGATTCATTATTTACAATTAGATTGAGTTACATTATGGGGTTTTTTATATTTAATTTTAATTTTATTAATAATTAGATTTGAGGTTCAGTGGCAGTTCTTTCTTTCCGTTACTCTGTCATTTGCATAATCTCTCTCCACTCATTCCTCGCACGAACTGATCGGGTAGAAGGGGAAGATGTCCTCGTCGTACACCTCTTCTTCCGCCAGACGAATCAGTTCGATCAGCGGACGGTTCGGGTCGGCATACAGTGTGACGAGCGGGTAGCTGGTGTTCAGTGCAGGAAGCAGGAACACCTGTAATAGAGAGAGAGAGAGAGAGAGAATGAGATGGGGAGATAGAGAATGAGATGGGGGAGAGAGAGATACGAAATGATATGAAATTGACAAAAATTATTACTTTTTTTGCAATTTCTTTTGTTGTAATCACTGCAAAATGATCTTATCCCTACAAGATATGAAAATTAATGTGGCTATTTTGTAATTGATTGCAGTGCCCACCTGCATGTGAGGCTCCTCTTCTCGCTGCTTCTCCTGGCTCTCGCTCTCATCTCCGCTGCCACTGCTCTGAAGGTGCGGGTTTTTTTTAAATATATATATATATTTTTTTTTACATATTTTCTAATTTTATTTTTGATACATATATAATAATGAGGAAGAAAAGTGGTTAGTCGCTAATTGGTTTGCTCTCGAAAGTAGCTGCCCGGCCCAACTGACCGGCTCCTTCTCGTTCTCTTCTCCACTCGATTCGCCCTCTTCTCTCTCTTCCTGTCCTCCTCCTCCTTCCTCCTCCTTTTTTCCTCCGTCTGCAGTCTCTTCTCGTCTGCTCTCTGAGCCGGGCGTGGAGCACGTAGAGATCTCGTAGGCAGTCGTCTCCACCTAATCATATTACAGTTTAATCTTCTACAATTATATTCACCAAATAATAATATTAAATTATCATTTTTAATTATTTCGCAATTTCTCTGCAGTTTCTCTTTCCACGGATAGCGCTGTCTAATTGTCTCGACTCCGAGTGCGCGGCGCCGGAGTCGATGTTCGACTCCGACTCCGCCCTCCCGACTCCAGAGAATCAACTGCGCATCCACGAGTAAAGGTGCACGAAGATTAACCGTAATCTATTCTAATAGAAGTGTTGGAGAGTGAGAGAGACAGAGGAGACATAGAGAGAGACAGAGACTGATTGTGAGAGAGAGAAAGTGAGAGAGACAGAGACCGAGAGAGAGACCGAGAGAGACAGAGACCGAGAGAGAGAGAGACCGAGAGAGACAGAGACCGAGAGAGACAGAGAGAGAGACAGAGACAGAGAGAGAAAGAGAGAGAGAGAGTAAGAGGAGTGACAGAGCGAGAAGACAGAAGTGACGGAAGTGAAACAATTTCTTTTGCCTTTATTAGGCCCGGTTAATCACATGTGAGAAAATTATTCTTTAATATTCGAGTGCACTTATTTATTCCTCTCGCTCTTGTCCTCCGCACAAACTTTTTTTTAATCAACTATTATTTAAAAAAAAACCAATTAGATTTTCTATTTTTATTCTATCTACACAGTAATTGAACATGACATTATGGGCTAAAAAAAATTGCTGGGCATCAATTGGCTTGCTAGAGAGCAGTGACTGACTAGAATAGTGAATAGTTTTCTATAACTAGAATAGTGAATAGTATTCTATGACTAGAATAGTGAATAGTTTTCTATGACGAGAATAGTGAATAGTTTTCTATGACTAGAATAGTGAATAGTATTCTATGACTAGAATAGTGAAAAGTTTTCTATGACTAGAATAGTGAATAGTATTCTATGACTAGAATAGTGAAGAGTTTTCTATAACTAGAATAGTGAATAGTGAAAAGTTTTCTATGACGAGAATAGTGAATAGTATTCTATAACTAGAATAGTGAATAGTTTTCTATGACTAGAATAGTGAATAGTATTCTATGACTAGAATAGTGAATAGTTTTCTATAACTAGAATAGTGAATAGTATTCTATGACTAGAATAGTGAAAAGTTTTCTATGACGAGAATAGTGAATAGTTTTCTATGACTAGAATAGTGAATAGTTTTCTATAACTAGAATAGTGAATAGTATTCTATGACTAGAATAGTGAATAGTTTTCTATAACTAGAATAGTGAATAGTATTCTATGACTAGAATAGTGAAAAGTTTTCTATGACGAGAATAGTGAATAGTATTCTATGACTAGAATAGTGAATAGTTTTCTATAACTAGAATAGTGAATAGTTTTCTATGACGAGAATAGTGAATAGTTTTCTATGACTAGAATAGTGAATAGTTTTCTATGACGAGAATAGTGAATAGTTTTCTATGACTGGAATAGTGAATAGTTTTCTATGACTAGAATAGTGAATAGTTTTCTATAACTAGAATAGTGAATAGTTTTCTATAACTAGAATAGTGAATAGTATTCTATGACTAGAATAGTGAATAGTTTTCTATAACTAGAATAGTGAATAGTATTCTATGATTAGAATAGTGAAAAGTTTTCTATAACTAGAATAGTGAATAGTATTCTATGACTAGAATAGTGAAAAGTTTTCTATGACGAGAATAGTGAATAGTTTTCTATGACTAGAATAGTGAATAGTTTTCTATAACTAGAATAGTGAATAGTTTTCTATGACTAGAATAGTGAATAGTTTTCTATAACTAGAATAGTGAATAGTATTCTATGACTAGAATAGTGAATAGTTTTCTATAACTAGAATAGTGAATAGTTTTCTATAACTAGAATAGTGAATAGTTTTCTATGACTAGAATAGTGAATAGTATTCTATGACTAGAATAGTGAATAGTTTTCTATAACTAGAATAGTGAATAGTATTCTATGACTAGAATAGTGAAAAGTTTTCTATGACGAGAATAGTGAATAGTTTTCTATGACTAGAATAGTGAATAGTTTTCTATAACTAGAATAGTGAATAGTATTCTATGACTAGAATAGTGAATAGTTTTCTATAACTAGAATAGTGAATAGTATTCTATGACTAGAATAGTGAAAAGTTTTCTATGACGAGAATAGTGAATAGTATTCTATGACTAGAATAGTGAATAGTTTTCTATAACTAGAATAGTGAATAGTTTTCTATGACGAGAATAGTGAATAGTTTTCTATGACTAGAATAGTGAATAGTTTTCTATGACGAGAATAGTGAATAGTTTTCTATGACTGGAATAGTGAATAGTTTTCTATGACTAGAATAGTGAATAGTTTTCTATAACTAGAATAGTGAATAGTTTTCTATAACTAGAATAGTGAATAGTATTCTATGACTAGAATAGTGAATAGTTTTCTATAACTAGAATAGTGAATAGTATTCTATGATTAGAATAGTGAAAAGTTTTCTATGACGAGAATAGTGAATAGTTTTCTATGACTAGAATAGTGAATAGTTTTCTATGACTAGAATAGTGAATAGTTTTCTATAACTAGAATAGTGAATAGTATTCTATGACTAGAATAGTGAATAGTTTTCTATAACTAGAATAGTGAATAGTATTCTATGACTAGAATAGTGAAAAGTTTTCTATGACGAGAATAGTGAATAGTTTTTTATGACTAGAATAGTGAATAGTTTTCTATAACTAGAATAGTGAATAGTTTTCTATGACTAGAATAGTGAATAGTTTTCTATAACTAGAATAGTGAATAGTATTCTATGACTAGAATAGTGAATAGTTTTCTATGACGAGAATAGTGAATAGTTTTCTATGACTAGAATAGTGAATAGTTTTCTATGACGAGAATAGTGAATAGTTTTCTATGACTGGAATAGTGAATAGTTTTCTATGACTAGAATAGTGAATAGTTTTCTATAACTAGAATAGTGAATAGTTTTCTATAACTAGAATAGTGAATAGTATTCTATGACTAGAATAGTGAATAGTTTTCTATAACTAGAATAGTGAATAGTATTCTATGATTAGAATAGTGAAAAGTTTTCTATGACGAGAATAGTGAATAGTTTTCTATGACTAGAATAGTGAATAGTTTTCTATGACTAGAATAGTGAATAGTTTTCTATAACTAGAATAGTGAATAGTATTCTATGACTAGAATAGTGAATAGTTTTCTATAACTAGAATAGTGAATAGTATTCTATGACTAGAATAGTGAAAAGTTTTCTATGACGAGAATAGTGAATAGTTTTTTATGACTAGAATAGTGAATAGTTTTCTATAACTAGAATAGTGAATAGTTTTCTATGACTAGAATAGTGAATAGTTTTCTATAACTAGAATAGTGAATAGTATTCTATGACTAGAATAGTGAATAGTTTTCTATAACTAGAATAGTGAATAGTTTTCTATAACTAGAATAGTTAATAGTTTTCTATGACTAGAATAGTGAATAGTATTCTATGACTAGAATAGTGAATAGTTTTCTATAACTAGAATAGTGAATAGTATTCTATGACTAGAATAGTGAAAAGTTTTCTATGACGAGAATAGTGAATAGTTTTCTATGACTAGAATAGTGAATAGTATTCTATGACTAGAATAGTGAATAGTTTTCTATAACTAGAATAGTGAATAGTTTTCTATGACTAGAATAGTGAATAGTTTTCTATGACTAGAATAGTGAATAGTTTTCTATAACTAGAATAGTGAATAGTATTCTATGACTAGAATAGTGAATAGTTTTCTATAACTAGAATAGTGAATAGTATTCTATGACTACAATAGTGAAAAGTTTTCTATGACGAGAATAGTGAATAGTTTTCTATGACTAGAATAGTGAATAGTTTTCTATGACGAGAATAGTGAATAGTTTTCTATGACTAGAATAGTGAATAGTTTTCTATGACGAGAATAGTGAATAGTTTTCTATGACTAGAATAGTGAATAGTTTTCTATGACGAGAATAGTGAATATTTTTCTATAACTAGAATAGTGAATAGTATTCTATGACTAGAATAGTGAAAAGTTTTCTATGACGAGAATAGTGAATAGTATTCTATGACTAGAATAGTGAAAAGTTTTCTATGACGAGAATAGTGAATAGTATTCTATGACTAGAATAGTGAATAGTTTTCTATAACTAGAATAGTGAATAGTTTTCTATGACGAGAATAGTGAATAGTTTTCTATGACTAGAATAGTGAATAGTTTTCTATGACGAGAATAGTGAATAGTTTTCTATGACGAGAATAGTGAATAGTTTTATATGACTGGAATAGTGAATAGTTTTCTATGACTAGAATAGTGAATAGTTTTCTATAACTAGAATAGTGAATAGTTTTCTATAACTAGAATAGTGAATAGTATTCTATGACTAGAATAGTGAATAGTTTTCTATAACTAGAATAGTGAATAGTATTCTATGATTAGAATAGTGAAAAGTTTTCTATGACGAGAATAGTGAATAGTTTTCTATGACTAGAATAGTGAATAGTTTTCTATGACTAGAATAGTGAATAGTTTTCTATAACTAGAATAGTGAATAGTATTCTATGACTAGAATAGTGAATAGTTTTCTATAACTAGAATAGTGAATAGTATTCTATGACTAGAATAGTGAAAAGTTTTCTATGACGAGAATAGTGAATATTTTTCTATAACTAGAATAGTGAATAGTATTCTATGACTAGAATAGTGAAAAGTTTTCTATGACGAGAATAGTGAATAGTATTCTATGACTAGAATAGTGAAAAGTTTTCTATGACGAGAATAGTGAATAGTATTCTATGACTAGAATAGTGAATAGTTTTCTATAACTAGAATAGTGAATAGTTTTCTATGACGAGAATAGTGAATAGTTTTCTATGACTAGAATAGTGAATAGTTTTCTATGACGAGAATAGTGAATAGTTTTCTATGACGAGAATAGTGAATAGTTTTATATGACTGGAATAGTGAATAGTTTTCTATGACTAGAATAGTGAATAGTTTTCTATAACTAGAATAGTGAATAGTTTTCTATAACTAGAATAGTGAATAGTATTCTATGACTAGAATAGTGAATAGTTTTCTATAACTAGAATAGTGAATAGTATTCTATGATTAGAATAGTGAAAAGTTTTCTATGACGAGAATAGTGAATAGTTTTCTATGACTAGAATAGTGAATAGTTTTCTATGACTAGAATAGTGAATAGTTTTCTATAACTAGAATAGTGAATAGTATTCTATGACTAGAATAGTGAATAGTTTTCTATAACTAGAATAGTGAATAGTATTCTATGACTAGAATAGTGAAAAGTTTTCTATGACGAGAATAGTGAATAGTTTTCTATGACTAGAATAGTGAATAGTTTTCTATAACTAGAATAGTGAATAGTTTTCTATGACTAGAATAGTGAATAGTTTTCTATAACTAGAATAGTGAATAGTATTCTATGACTAGAATAGTGAATAGTTTTCTATAACTAGAATAGTGAATAGTTTTCTATAACTAGAATAGTGAATAGTTTTCTATGACTAGAATAGTGAATAGTATTCTATGACTAGAATAGTGAATAGTTTTCTATAACTAGAATAGTGAATAGTATTCTATGACTAGAATAGTGAAAAGTTTTCTATGACGAGAATAGTGAATAGTTTTCTATGACTAGAATAGTGAATAGTTTTCTATAACTAGAATAGTGAATAGTATTCTATGACTAGAATAGTGAATAGTTTTCTATAACTAGAATAGTGAATAGTTTTCTATGACTAGAATAGTGAATAGTTTTCTATAACTAGAATAGTGAATAGTATTCTATGACTAGAATAGTGAATAGTATTCTATGACTAGAATAGTGAATAGTTTTCTATAACTAGAATAGTGAATAGTATTCTATGATTAGAATAGTGAAAAGTTTTCTATGACGAGAATAGTGAATAGTTTTCTATGACTAGAATAGTGAATAGTTTTCTATGACTAGAATAGTGAATAGTTTTCTATAACTAGAATAGTGAATAGTATTCTATGACTAGAATAGTGAATAGTTTTCTATAACTAGAATAGTGAATAGTATTCTATGACTAGAATAGTGAAAAGTTTTCTATGACGAGAATAGTGAATATTTTTCTATAACTAGAATAGTGAATAGTATTCTATGACTAGAATAGTGAAAAGTTTTCTATGACGAGAATAGTGAATAGTATTCTATGACTAGAATAGTGAAAAGTTTTCTATGACGAGAATAGTGAATAGTATTCTATGACTAGAATAGTGAATAGTTTTCTATAACTAGAATAGTGAATAGTTTTCTATGACGAGAATAGTGAATAGTTTTCTATGACTAGAATAGTGAATAGTTTTCTATGACGAGAATAGTGAATAGTTTTCTATGACGAGAATAGTGAATAGTTTTATATGACTGGAATAGTGAATAGTTTTCTATGACTAGAATAGTGAATAGTTTTCTATAACTAGAATAGTGAATAGTTTTCTATAACTAGAATAGTGAATAGTATTCTATGACTAGAATAGTGAATAGTTTTCTATAACTAGAATAGTGAATAGTATTCTATGATTAGAATAGTGAAAAGTTTTCTATGACGAGAATAGTGAATAGTTTTCTATGACTAGAATAGTGAATAGTTTTCTATGACTAGAATAGTGAATAGTTTTCTATAACTAGAATAGTGAATAGTATTCTATGACTAGAATAGTGAATAGTTTTCTATAACTAGAATAGTGAATAGTATTCTATGACTAGAATAGTGAAAAGTTTTCTATGACGAGAATAGTGAATAGTTTTCTATGACTAGAATAGTGAATAGTTTTCTATAACTAGAATAGTGAATAGTTTTCTATGACTAGAATAGTGAATAGTTTTCTATAACTAGAATAGTGAATAGTATTCTATGACTAGAATAGTGAATAGTTTTCTATAACTAGAATAGTGAATAGTTTTCTATAACTAGAATAGTGAATAGTTTTCTATGACTAGAATAGTGAATAGTATTCTATGACTAGAATAGTGAATAGTTTTCTATAACTAGAATAGTGAATAGTATTCTATGACTAGAATAGTGAAAAGTTTTCTATGACGAGAATAGTGAATAGTTTTCTATGACTAGAATAGTGAATAGTTTTCTATAACTAGAATAGTGAATAGTATTCTATGACTAGAATAGTGAATAGTTTTCTATAACTAGAATAGTGAATAGTTTTCTATGACGAAAATAGTGAATAGTTTTCTATGACTAGAATAGTGAATAGTTTTCTATAACTAGAATAGTGAATAGTTTTCTATGACTAGAATAGTGAATAGTTTTCTATGACTAGAATAGTGAATAGTTTTCTATAACTAGAATAGTGAATAGTATTCTATGACTAGAATAGTGAAAAGTTTTCTATGACGAGAATAGTGAATAGTTTTCTATGACTAGAATAGTGAATAGTATTCTATGACTAGAATAGTGAATAGTTTTCTATAACTAGAATAGTGAATAGTTTTCTATGACTAGAATAGTGAATAGTTTTCTATGACTAGAATAGTGAATAGTTTTCTATAACTAGAATAGTGAATAGTATTCTATGACTAGAATAGTGAATAGTTTTCTATAACTAGAATAGTGAATAGTATTCTATGACTAGAATAGTGAAAAGTTTTCTATGACGAGAATAGTGAATAGTTTTCTATGACTAGAATAGTGAATAGTTTTCTATAACTAGAATAGTGAATAGTATTCTATGACTAGAATAGTGAATAGTTTTCTATAACTAGAATAGTGAATAGTATTCTATGACTAGAATAGTGAATAGTTTTCTATGACGAGAATAGTGAATAGTTTTCTATGACTAAAATAGTGAAAAGTTTTCTATAACTAGAATAGTGAATAGTTTTCTATGACTAGAATAGTGAATAGTTTTCTATAACTAGAATAGTGAATAGTATTCTATGACTAGAATAGTGAAAAGTTTTCTATGACGAGAATAGTGAATAGTTTTTTATGACTAGAATAGTGAATAGTTTTCTATAACTAGAATAGTGAATAGTTTTCTATGACTAGAATAGTGAATAGTTTTCTATAACTAGAATAGTGAATAGTATTCTATGACTAGAATAGTGAATAGTTTTCTATAACTAGAATAGTGAATAGTTTTCTATAACTAGAATAGTTAATAGTTTTCTATGACTAGAATAGTGAATAGTATTCTATGACTAGAATAGTGAATAGTTTTCTATAACTAGAATAGTGAATAGTATTCTATGACTAGAATAGTGAAAAGTTTTCTATGACGAGAATAGTGAATAGTTTTCTATGACTAGAATAGTGAATAGTATTCTATGACTAGAATAGTGAATAGTTTTCTATAACTAGAATAGTGAATAGTTTTCTATGACTAGAATAGTGAATAGTTTTCTATGACTAGAATAGTGAATAGTTTTCTATAACTAGAATAGTGAATAGTATTCTATGACTAGAATAGTGAATAGTTTTCTATAACTAGAATAGTGAATAGTATTCTATGACTACAATAGTGAAAAGTTTTCTATGACGAGAATAGTGAATAGTTTTCTATGACTAGAATAGTGAATAGTTTTCTATGACGAGAATAGTGAATAGTTTTCTATGACTAGAATAGTGAATAGTTTTCTATGACGAGAATAGTGAATAGTTTTCTATGACTAGAATAGTGAATAGTTTTCTATGACGAGAATAGTGAATATTTTTCTATAACTAGAATAGTGAATAGTATTCTATGACTAGAATAGTGAAAAGTTTTCTATGACGAGAATAGTGAATAGTATTCTATGACTAGAATAGTGAAAAGTTTTCTATGACGAGAATAGTGAATAGTATTCTATGACTAGAATAGTGAATAGTTTTCTATAACTAGAATAGTGAATAGTTTTCTATGACGAGAATAGTGAATAGTTTTCTATGACTAGAATAGTGAATAGTTTTCTATGACGAGAATAGTGAATAGTTTTCTATGACGAGAATAGTGAATAGTTTTATATGACTGGAATAGTGAATAGTTTTCTATGACTAGAATAGTGAATAGTTTTCTATAACTAGAATAGTGAATAGTTTTCTATAACTAGAATAGTGAATAGTATTCTATGACTAGAATAGTGAATAGTTTTCTATAACTAGAATAGTGAATAGTATTCTATGATTAGAATAGTGAAAAGTTTTCTATGACGAGAATAGTGAATAGTTTTCTATGACTAGAATAGTGAATAGTTTTCTATGACTAGAATAGTGAATAGTTTTCTATAACTAGAATAGTGAATAGTATTCTATGACTAGAATAGTGAATAGTTTTCTATAACTAGAATAGTGAATAGTATTCTATGACTAGAATAGTGAAAAGTTTTCTATGACGAGAATAGTGAATAGTTTTCTATAACTAGAATAGTGAATAGTTTTCTATGACTAGAATAGTGAATAGTTTTCTATGACTAGAATAGTGAATAGTTTTCTATAACTAGAATAGTGAATAGTATTCTATGACTAGAATAGTGAATAGTTTTCTATAACTAGAATAGTGAATAGTATTCTATGACTACAATAGTGAAAAGTTTTCTATGACGAGAATAGTGAATAGTTTTCTATGACTAGAATAGTGAATAGTTTTCTATGACGAGAATAGTGAATAGTTTTCTATGACTAGAATAGTGAATAGTTTTCTATGACGAGAATAGTGAATAGTTTTCTATGACTAGAATAGTGAATAGTTTTCTATGACGAGAATAGTGAATATTTTTCTATAACTAGAATAGTGAATAGTATTCTATGACTAGAATAGTGAAAAGTTTTCTATGACGAGAATAGTGAATAGTATTCTATGACTAGAATAGTGAAAAGTTTTCTATGACGAGAATAGTGAATAGTATTCTATGACTAGAATAGTGAATAGTTTTCTATAACTAGAATAGTGAATAGTTTTCTATGACGAGAATAGTGAATAGTTTTCTATGACTAGAATAGTGAATAGTTTTCTATGACGAGAATAGTGAATAGTTTTCTATGACGAGAATAGTGAATAGTTTTATATGACTGGAATAGTGAATAGTTTTCTATGACTAGAATAGTGAATAGTTTTCTATAACTAGAATAGTGAATAGTTTTCTATAACTAGAATAGTGAATAGTATTCTATGACTAGAATAGTGAATAGTTTTCTATAACTAGAATAGTGAATAGTATTCTATGATTAGAATAGTGAAAAGTTTTCTATGACGAGAATAGTGAATAGTTTTCTATGACTAGAATAGTGAATAGTTTTCTATGACTAGAATAGTGAATAGTTTTCTATAACTAGAATAGTGAATAGTATTCTATGACTAGAATAGTGAATAGTTTTCTATAACTAGAATAGTGAATAGTATTCTATGACTAGAATAGTGAAAAGTTTTCTATGACGAGAATAGTGAATATTTTTCTATAACTAGAATAGTGAATAGTATTCTATGACTAGAATAGTGAAAAGTTTTCTATGACGAGAATAGTGAATAGTATTCTATGACTAGAATAGTGAAAAGTTTTCTATGACGAGAATAGTGAATAGTATTCTATGACTAGAATAGTGAATAGTTTTCTATAACTAGAATAGTGAATAGTTTTCTATGACGAGAATAGTGAATAGTTTTCTATGACTAGAATAGTGAATAGTTTTCTATGACGAGAATAGTGAATAGTTTTCTATGACGAGAATAGTGAATAGTTTTATATGACTGGAATAGTGAATAGTTTTCTATGACTAGAATAGTGAATAGTTTTCTATAACTAGAATAGTGAATAGTTTTCTATAACTAGAATAGTGAATAGTATTCTATGACTAGAATAGTGAATAGTTTTCTATAACTAGAATAGTGAATAGTATTCTATGATTAGAATAGTGAAAAGTTTTCTATGACGAGAATAGTGAATAGTTTTCTATAACTAGAATAGTGAATAGTTTTCTATGACGAGAATAGTGAATAGTTTTCTATGACTAGAATAGTGAATAGTTTTCTATGACGAGAATAGTGAATAGTTTTCTATGACGAGAATAGTGAATAGTTTTATATGACTGGAATAGTGAATAGTTTTCTATGACTAGAATAGTGAATAGTTTTCTATAACTAGAATAGTGAATAGTTTTCTATAACTAGAATAGTGAATAGTATTCTATGACTAGAATAGTGAATAGTTTTCTATAACTAGAATAGTGAATAGTATTCTATGATTAGAATAGTGAAAAGTTTTCTATGACGAGAATAGTGAATAGTTTTCTATGACTAGAATAGTGAATAGTTTTCTATGACTAGAATAGTGAATAGTTTTCTATAACTAGAATAGTGAATAGTATTCTATGACTAGAATAGTGAATAGTTTTCTATAACTAGAATAGTGAATAGTATTCTATGACTAGAATAGTGAAAAGTTTTCTATGACGAGAATAGTGAATAGTTTTCTATAACTAGAATAGTGAATAGTTTTCTATGACTAGAATAGTGAATAGTTTTCTATGACTAGAATAGTGAATAGTTTTCTATAACTAGAATAGTGAATAGTATTCTATGACTAGAATAGTGAATAGTTTTCTATAACTAGAATAGTGAATAGTATTCTATGACTACAATAGTGAAAAGTTTTCTATGACGAGAATAGTGAATAGTTTTCTATGACTAGAATAGTGAATAGTTTTCTATGACGAGAATAGTGAATAGTTTTCTATGACTAGAATAGTGAATAGTTTTCTATGACGAGAATAGTGAATAGTTTTCTATGACTAGAATAGTGAATAGTTTTCTATGACGAGAATAGTGAATATTTTTCTATAACTAGAATAGTGAATAGTATTCTATGACTAGAATAGTGAAAAGTTTTCTATGACGAGAATAGTGAATAGTATTCTATGACTAGAATAGTGAAAAGTTTTCTATGACGAGAATAGTGAATAGTATTCTATGACTAGAATAGTGAATAGTTTTCTATAACTAGAATAGTGAATAGTTTTCTATGACGAGAATAGTGAATAGTTTTCTATGACTAGAATAGTGAATAGTTTTCTATGACGAGAATAGTGAATAGTTTTCTATGACGAGAATAGTGAATAGTTTTATATGACTGGAATAGTGAATAGTTTTCTATGACTAGAATAGTGAATAGTTTTCTATAACTAGAATAGTGAATAGTTTTCTATAACTAGAATAGTGAATAGTATTCTATGACTAGAATAGTGAATAGTTTTCTATAACTAGAATAGTGAATAGTATTCTATGATTAGAATAGTGAAAAGTTTTCTATGACGAGAATAGTGAATAGTTTTCTATGACTAGAATAGTGAATAGTTTTCTATGACTAGAATAGTGAATAGTTTTCTATAACTAGAATAGTGAATAGTATTCTATGACTAGAATAGTGAATAGTTTTCTATAACTAGAATAGTGAATAGTATTCTATGACTAGAATAGTGAAAAGTTTTCTATGACGAGAATAGTGAATATTTTTCTATAACTAGAATAGTGAATAGTATTCTATGACTAGAATAGTGAAAAGTTTTCTATGACGAGAATAGTGAATAGTATTCTATGACTAGAATAGTGAAAAGTTTTCTATGACGAGAATAGTGAATAGTATTCTATGACTAGAATAGTGAATAGTTTTCTATAACTAGAATAGTGAATAGTTTTCTATGACGAGAATAGTGAATAGTTTTCTATGACTAGAATAGTGAATAGTTTTCTATGACGAGAATAGTGAATAGTTTTCTATGACGAGAATAGTGAATAGTTTTATATGACTGGAATAGTGAATAGTTTTCTATGACTAGAATAGTGAATAGTTTTCTATAACTAGAATAGTGAATAGTTTTCTATAACTAGAATAGTGAATAGTATTCTATGACTAGAATAGTGAATAGTTTTCTATAACTAGAATAGTGAATAGTATTCTATGATTAGAATAGTGAAAAGTTTTCTATGACGAGAATAGTGAATAGTTTTCTATGACTAGAATAGTGAATAGTTTTCTATGACTAGAATAGTGAATAGTTTTCTATAACTAGAATAGTGAATAGTATTCTATGACTAGAATAGTGAATAGTTTTCTATAACTAGAATAGTGAATAGTATTCTATGACTAGAATAGTGAAAAGTTTTCTATGACGAGAATAGTGAATAGTTTTCTATGACTAGAATAGTGAATAGTTTTCTATAACTAGAATAGTGAATAGTTTTCTATGACTAGAATAGTGAATAGTTTTCTATAACTAGAATAGTGAATAGTATTCTATGACTAGAATAGTGAATAGTTTTCTATAACTAGAATAGTGAATAGTTTTCTATAACTAGAATAGTGAATAGTTTTCTATGACTAGAATAGTGAATAGTATTCTATGACTAGAATAGTGAATAGTTTTCTATAACTAGAATAGTGAATAGTATTCTATGACTAGAATAGTGAAAAGTTTTCTATGACGAGAATAGTGAATAGTTTTCTATGACTAGAATAGTGAATAGTTTTCTATAACTAGAATAGTGAATAGTATTCTATGACTAGAATAGTGAATAGTTTTCTATAACTAGAATAGTGAATAGTATTCTATGACTAGAATAGTGAATAGTTTTCTATAACTAGAATAGTGAATAGTTTTCTATGACGAGAATAGTGAATAGTTTTCTATGACTAGAATAGTGAATAGTTTTCTATAACTAGAATAGTGAATAGTTTTCTATGACTAGAATAGTGAATAGTTTTCTATGACTAGAATAGTGAATAGTTTTCTATAACTAGAATAGTGAATAGTATTCTATGACTAGAATAGTGAAAAGTTTTCTATGACGAGAATAGTGAATAGTTTTCTATGACTAGAATAGTGAATAGTATTCTATGACTAGAATAGTGAATAGTTTTCTATAACTAGAATAGTGAATAGTTTTCTATGACTAGAATAGTGAATAGTTTTCTATGACTAGAATAGTGAATAGTTTTCTATAACTAGAATAGTGAATAGTATTCTATGACTAGAATAGTGAATAGTTTTCTATAACTAGAATAGTGAATAGTATTCTATGACTAGAATAGTGAAAAGTTTTCTATGACGAGAATAGTGAATAGTTTTCTATGACTAGAATAGTGAATAGTTTTCTATAACTAGAATAGTGAATAGTATTCTATGACTAGAATAGTGAATAGTTTTCTATAACTAGAATAGTGAATAGTATTCTATGACTAGAATAGTGAATAGTTTTCTATGACGAGAATAGTGAATAGTTTTCTATGACTAAAATAGTGAAAAGTTTTCTATGACGAGAATAGTGAATAGTTTTCTATGACTAGAATAGTGAATAGTTTTCTATAACTAGAATAGTGAATAGTATTCTATGACTAGAATAGTGAATAGTTTTCTATAACTAGAATAGTGAATAGTATTCTATGACTAGAATAGTGAATAGTTTTCTATAACTAGAATAGTGAATAGTATTCTATGACTAGAATAGTGAAAAGTTTTCTATGACGAGAATAGTGAATAGTTTTCTATGACGAGAATAGTGAATAGTTTTCTATGACTAGAATAGTTAATAGTTTTCTATAACTAGAATAGTGAATAGTATTCTATGACTAGAATAGTGAAAAGTTTTCTATGACGAGAATAGTGAATAGTTTTCTATGACTAGAATAGTGAATAGTTTTCTATGACTAGAATAGTGAATAGTTTTCTATAACTAGAATAGTGAATAGTTTTCTATAACTAGAATAGTGAATAGTATTCTATGACTAGAATAGTGAATAGTTTTCTATAACTAGAATAGTGAATAGTATTCTATGACAAGAATAGTGAAAAGTTTTCTATGACGAGAATAGTGAATAGTTTTCTATGACTAGAATAGTGAATAGTTTTCTATAACTAGAATAGTGAATAGTATTCTATGACTAGAATAGTGAATAGTTTTCTATAACTAGAATAGTGAATAGTATTCTATGACTAGAATAGTGAATAGTTTTCTATGACGAGAATAGTGAATAGTTTTCTATGACTAGAATAGTGAATAGTTTTCTATAACTAGAATAGTGAATAGTTTTCTATAACTAGAATAGTGAATAGTATTCTATGACTAGAATAGTGAATAGTTTTCTATAACTAGAATAGTGAATAGTATTCTATGATTAGAATAGTGAAAAGTTTTCTATGACGAGAATAGTGAATAGTTTTCTATGACTAGAATAGTGAATAGTTTTCTATGACTAGAATAGTGAATAGTTTTCTATAACTAGAATAGTGAATAGTATTCTATGACTAGAATAGTGAATAGTTTTCTATAACTAGAATAGTGAATAGTATTCTATGACTAGAATAGTGAAAAGTTTTCTATGACGAGAATAGTGAATAGTTTTCTATGACTAGAATAGTGAATAGTTTTCTATAACTAGAATAGTGAATAGTTTTCTATGACTAGAATAGTGAATAGTTTTCTATAACTAGAATAGTGAATAGTATTCTATGACTAGAATAGTGAATAGTTTTCTATAACTAGAATAGTGAATAGTTTTCTATAACTAGAATAGTGAATAGTTTTCTATGACTAGAATAGTGAATAGTATTCTATGACTAGAATAGTGAATAGTTTTCTATAACTAGAATAGTGAATAGTATTCTATGACTAGAATAGTGAAAAGTTTTCTATGACGAGAATAGTGAATAGTTTTCTATGACTAGAATAGTGAATAGTTTTCTATAACTAGAATAGTGAATAGTATTCTATGACTAGAATAGTGAATAGTTTTCTATAACTAGAATAGTGAATAGTATTCTATGACTAGAATAGTGAATAGTTTTCTATAACTAGAATAGTGAATAGTTTTTTATGACGAGAACAGTGAATAGTTTTCTATGACTAGAATAGTGAATAGTTTTCTATAACTAGAATAGTGAATAGTTTTCTATGACTAGAATAGTGAATAGTTTTCTATGACTAGAATAGTGAATAGTTTTCTATAACTAGAATAGTGAATAGTATTCTATGACTAGAATAGTGAAAAGTTTTCTATGACGAGAATAGTGAATAGTTTTCTATGACTAGAATAGTGAATAGTATTCTATGACTAGAATAGTGAATAGTTTTCTATAACTAGAATAGTGAATAGTTTTCTATGACTAGAATAGTGAATAGTTTTCTATGACTAGAATAGTGAATAGTTTTCTATAACTAGAATAGTGAATAGTATTCTATGACTAGAATAGTGAATAGTTTTCTATAACTAGAATAGTGAATAGTATTCTATGACTAGAATAGTGAAAAGTTTTCTATGACGAGAATAGTGAATAGTTTTCTATGACTAGAATAGTGAATAGTTTTCTATAACTAGAATAGTGAATAGTATTCTATGACTAGAATAGTGAATAGTTTTCTATAACTAGAATAGTGAATAGTATTCTATGACTAGAATAGTGAATAGTTTTCTATAACTAGAATAGTGAATAGTATTCTATGACTAGAATAGTGAATAGTTTTCTATGACGAGAATAGTGAATAGTTTTCTATGACTAAAATAGTGAAAAGTTTTCTATGACGAGAATAGTGAATAGTTTTCTATGACTAGAATAGTGAATAGTTTTCTATAACTAGAATAGTGAATAGTATTCTATGACTAGAATAGTGAATAGTTTTCTATAACTAGAATAGTGAATAGTATTCTATGACTAGAATAGTGAATAGTTTTCTATAACTAGAATAGTGAATAGTATTCTATGACTAGAATAGTGAAAAGTTTTCTATGACGAGAATAGTGAATAGTTTTCTATGACGAGAATAGTGAATAGTTTTCTATGACTAGAATAGTTAATAGTTTTCTATAACTAGAATAGTGAATAGTATTCTATGACTAGAATAGTGAAAAGTTTTCTATGACGAGAATAGTGAATAGTTTTCTATGACTAGAATAGTGAATAGTTTTCTATGACTAGAATAGTGAATAGTTTTCTATAACTAGAATAGTGAATAGTTTTCTATAACTAGAATAGTGAATAGTATTCTATGACTAGAATAGTGAATAGTTTTCTATAACTAGAATAGTGAATAGTATTCTATGACAAGAATAGTGAAAAGTTTTCTATGACGAGAATAGTGAATAGTTTTCTATGACTAGAATAGTGAATAGTTTTCTATAACTAGAATAGTGAATAGTATTCTATGACTAGAATAGTGAATAGTTTTCTATAACTAGAATAGTGAATAGTATTCTATGACTAGAATAGTGAATAGTTTTCTATGACGAGAATAGTGAATAGTTTTCTATGACTAGAATAGTGAATAGTTTTCTATAACTAGAATAGTGAATAGTTTTCTATAACTAGAATAGTGAATAGTATTCTATGACTAGAATAGTGAATAGTTTTCTATAACTAGAATAGTGAATAGTATTCTATGATTAGAATAGTGAAAAGTTTTCTATGACGAGAATAGTGAATAGTTTTCTATGACTAGAATAGTGAATAGTTTTCTATGACTAGAATAGTGAATAGTTTTCTATAACTAGAATAGTGAATAGTATTCTATGACTAGAATAGTGAATAGTTTTCTATAACTAGAATAGTGAATAGTATTCTATGACTAGAATAGTGAAAAGTTTTCTATGACGAGAATAGTGAATAGTTTTCTATGACTAGAATAGTGAATAGTTTTCTATAACTAGAATAGTGAATAGTTTTCTATGACTAGAATAGTGAATAGTTTTCTATAACTAGAATAGTGAATAGTATTCTATGACTAGAATAGTGAATAGTTTTCTATAACTAGAATAGTGAATAGTTTTCTATAACTAGAATAGTGAATAGTTTTCTATGACTAGAATAGTGAATAGTATTCTATGACTAGAATAGTGAATAGTTTTCTATAACTAGAATAGTGAATAGTATTCTATGACTAGAATAGTGAAAAGTTTTCTATGACGAGAATAGTGAATAGTTTTCTATGACTAGAATAGTGAATAGTTTTCTATAACTAGAATAGTGAATAGTATTCTATGACTAGAATAGTGAATAGTTTTCTATAACTAGAATAGTGAATAGTATTCTATGACTAGAATAGTGAATAGTTTTCTATAACTAGAATAGTGAATAGTTTTTTATGACGAGAACAGTGAATAGTTTTCTATGACTAGAATAGTGAATAGTTTTCTATAACTAGAATAGTGAATAGTTTTCTATGACTAGAATAGTGAATAGTTTTCTATGACTAGAATAGTGAATAGTTTTCTATAACTAGAATAGTGAATAGTATTCTATGACTAGAATAGTGAAAAGTTTTCTATGACGAGAATAGTGAATAGTTTTCTATGACTAGAATAGTGAATAGTATTCTATGACTAGAATAGTGAATAGTTTTCTATAACTAGAATAGTGAATAGTTTTCTATGACTAGAATAGTGAATAGTTTTCTATGACTAGAATAGTGAATAGTTTTCTATAACTAGAATAGTGAATAGTATTCTATGACTAGAATAGTGAATAGTTTTCTATAACTAGAATAGTGAATAGTATTCTATGACTAGAATAGTGAAAAGTTTTCTATGACGAGAATAGTGAATAGTTTTCTATGACTAGAATAGTGAATAGTTTTCTATAACTAGAATAGTGAATAGTATTCTATGACTAGAATAGTGAATAGTTTTCTATAACTAGAATAGTGAATAGTATTCTATGACTAGAATAGTGAATAGTTTTCTATGACGAGAATAGTGAATAGTTTTCTATGACTAAAATAGTGAAAAGTTTTCTATGACGAGAATAGTGAATAGTTTTCTATGACTAGAATAGTGAATAGTTTTCTATAACTAGAATAGTGAATAGTATTCTATGACTAGAATAGTGAATAGTTTTCTATAACTAGAATAGTGAATAGTATTCTATGACTAGAATAGTGAATAGTTTTCTATAACTAGAATAGTGAATAGTATTCTATGACTAGAATAGTGAAAAGTTTTCTATGACGAGAATAGTGAATAGTTTTCTATGACGAGAATAGTGAATAGTTTTCTATGACTAGAATAGTTAATAGTTTTCTATAACTAGAATAGTGAATAGTATTCTATGACTAGAATAGTGAATAGTTTTCTATGACGAGAATAGTGAATAGTTTTCTATGACTAGAATAGTGAATAGTTTTCTATAACTAGAATAGTGAATAGTTTTCTATAACTAGAATAGTGAATAGTATTCTATGACTAGAATAGTGAATAGTTTTCTATAACTAGAATAGTGAATAGTATTCTATGATTAGAATAGTGAAAAGTTTTCTATGACGAGAATAGTGAATAGTTTTCTATGACTAGAATAGTGAATAGTTTTCTATGACTAGAATAGTGAATAGTTTTCTATAACTAGAATAGTGAATAGTATTCTATGACTAGAATAGTGAATAGTTTTCTATAACTAGAATAGTGAATAGTATTCTATGACTAGAATAGTGAAAAGTTTTCTATGACGAGAATAGTGAATAGTTTTCTATGACTAGAATAGTGAATAGTTTTCTATAACTAGAATAGTGAATAGTTTTCTATGACTAGAATAGTGAATAGTTTTCTATAACTAGAATAGTGAATAGTATTCTATGACTAGAATAGTGAATAGTTTTCTATAACTAGAATAGTGAATAGTTTTCTATAACTAGAATAGTGAATAGTTTTCTATGACTAGAATAGTGAATAGTATTCTATGACTAGAATAGTGAATAGTTTTCTATAACTAGAATAGTGAATAGTATTCTATGACTAGAATAGTGAAAAGTTTTCTATGACGAGAATAGTGAATAGTTTTCTATGACTAGAATAGTGAATAGTTTTCTATAACTAGAATAGTGAATAGTATTCTATGACTAGAATAGTGAATAGTTTTCTATAACTAGAATAGTGAATAGTATTCTATGACTAGAATAGTGAATAGTTTTCTATAACTAGAATAGTGAATAGTTTTTTATGACGAGAACAGTGAATAGTTTTCTATGACTAGAATAGTGAATAGTTTTCTATAACTAGAATAGTGAATAGTTTTCTATGACTAGAATAGTGAATAGTTTTCTATGACTAGAATAGTGAATAGTTTTCTATAACTAGAATAGTGAATAGTATTCTATGACTAGAATAGTGAAAAGTTTTCTATGACGAGAATAGTGAATAGTTTTCTATGACTAGAATAGTGAATAGTATTCTATGACTAGAATAGTGAATAGTTTTCTATAACTAGAATAGTGAATAGTTTTCTATGACTAGAATAGTGAATAGTTTTCTATGACTAGAATAGTGAATAGTTTTCTATAACTAGAATAGTGAATAGTATTCTATGACTAGAATAGTGAATAGTTTTCTATAACTAGAATAGTGAATAGTATTCTATGACTAGAATAGTGAAAAGTTTTCTATGACGAGAATAGTGAATAGTTTTCTATGACTAGAATAGTGAATAGTTTTCTATAACTAGAATAGTGAATAGTATTCTATGACTAGAATAGTGAATAGTTTTCTATAACTAGAATAGTGAATAGTATTCTATGACTAGAATAGTGAATAGTTTTCTATAACTAGAATAGTGAATAGTATTCTATGACTAGAATAGTGAATAGTTTTCTATGACGAGAATAGTGAATAGTTTTCTATGACTAAAATAGTGAAAAGTTTTCTATGACGAGAATAGTGAATAGTTTTCTATGACTAGAATAGTGAATAGTTTTCTATAACTAGAATAGTGAATAGTATTCTATGACTAGAATAGTGAATAGTTTTCTATAACTAGAATAGTGAATAGTATTCTATGACTAGAATAGTGAATAGTTTTCTATAACTAGAATAGTGAATAGTATTCTATGACTAGAATAGTGAAAAGTTTTCTATGACGAGAATAGTGAATAGTTTTCTATGACGAGAATAGTGAATAGTTTTCTATGACTAGAATAGTTAATAGTTTTCTATAACTAGAATAGTGAATAGTATTCTATGACTAGAATAGTGAAAAGTTTTCTATGACGAGAATAGTGAATAGTTTTCTATGACTAGAATAGTGAATAGTTTTCTATGACTAGAATAGTGAATAGTTTTCTATAACTAGAATAGTGAATAGTTTTCTATAACTAGAATAGTGAATAGTATTCTATGACTAGAATAGTGAATAGTTTTCTATAACTAGAATAGTGAATAGTATTCTATGACAAGAATAGTGAAAAGTTTTCTATGACGAGAATAGTGAATAGTTTTCTATGACTAGAATAGTGAATAGTTTTCTATAACTAGAATAGTGAATAGTATTCTATGACTAGAATAGTGAATAGTTTTCTATAACTAGAATAGTGAATAGTATTCTATGACTAGAATAGTGAATAGTTTTCTATGACGAGAATAGTGAATAGTTTTCTATGACTAGAATAGTGAATAGTTTTCTATAACTAGAATAGTGAATAGTTTTCTATAACTAGAATAGTGAATAGTATTCTATGACTAGAATAGTGAATAGTTTTCTATAACTAGAATAGTGAATAGTATTCTATGATTAGAATAGTGAAAAGTTTTCTATGACGAGAATAGTGAATAGTTTTCTATGACTAGAATAGTGAATAGTTTTCTATGACTAGAATAGTGAATAGTTTTCTATAACTAGAATAGTGAATAGTATTCTATGACTAGAATAGTGAATAGTTTTCTATAACTAGAATAGTGAATAGTATTCTATGACTAGAATAGTGAAAAGTTTTCTATGACGAGAATAGTGAATAGTTTTCTATGACTAGAATAGTGAATAGTTTTCTATAACTAGAATAGTGAATAGTTTTCTATGACTAGAATAGTGAATAGTTTTCTATAACTAGAATAGTGAATAGTATTCTATGACTAGAATAGTGAATAGTTTTCTATAACTAGAATAGTGAATAGTTTTCTATAACTAGAATAGTGAATAGTTTTCTATGACTAGAATAGTGAATAGTATTCTATGACTAGAATAGTGAATAGTTTTCTATAACTAGAATAGTGAATAGTATTCTATGACTAGAATAGTGAAAAGTTTTCTATGACGAGAATAGTGAATAGTTTTCTATGACTAGAATAGTGAATAGTTTTCTATAACTAGAATAGTGAATAGTATTCTATGACTAGAATAGTGAATAGTTTTCTATAACTAGAATAGTGAATAGTATTCTA
Source organism: Allodiplogaster sudhausi (assembly GCA_945643635.1). Classification (NCBI taxonomy): domain Eukaryota; kingdom Metazoa; phylum Nematoda; class Chromadorea; order Rhabditida; family Diplogasteridae; genus Allodiplogaster; species Allodiplogaster sudhausi. The sequence continues at coordinate 75,339 of CALZFC010000254.1, forward strand.
TGACTAGAATAGTGAATAGTTTTCTATAACTAGAATAGTGAATAGTTTTTTATGACGAGAACAGTGAATAGTTTTCTATGACTAGAATAGTGAATAGTTTTCTATAACTAGAATAGTGAATAGTTTTCTATGACTAGAATAGTGAATAGTTTTCTATGACTAGAATAGTGAATAGTTTTCTATAACTAGAATAGTGAATAGTATTCTATGACTAGAATAGTGAAAAGTTTTCTATGACGAGAATAGTGAATAGTTTTCTATGACTAGAATAGTGAATAGTATTCTATGACTAGAATAGTGAATAGTTTTCTATAACTAGAATAGTGAATAGTTTTCTATGACTAGAATAGTGAATAGTTTTCTATGACTAGAATAGTGAATAGTTTTCTATAACTAGAATAGTGAATAGTATTCTATGACTAGAATAGTGAATAGTTTTCTATAACTAGAATAGTGAATAGTATTCTATGACTAGAATAGTGAAAAGTTTTCTATGACGAGAATAGTGAATAGTTTTCTATGACTAGAATAGTGAATAGTTTTCTATAACTAGAATAGTGAATAGTATTCTATGACTAGAATAGTGAATAGTTTTCTATAACTAGAATAGTGAATAGTATTCTATGACTAGAATAGTGAATAGTTTTCTATGACGAGAATAGTGAATAGTTTTCTATGACTAAAATAGTGAAAAGTTTTCTATGACGAGAATAGTGAATAGTTTTCTATGACTAGAATAGTGAATAGTTTTCTATAACTAGAATAGTGAATAGTATTCTATGACTAGAATAGTGAATAGTTTTCTATAACTAGAATAGTGAATAGTATTCTATGACTAGAATAGTGAATAGTTTTCTATAACTAGAATAGTGAATAGTATTCTATGACTAGAATAGTGAAAAGTTTTCTATGACGAGAATAGTGAATAGTTTTCTATGACGAGAATAGTGAATAGTTTTCTATGACTAGAATAGTTAATAGTTTTCTATAACTAGAATAGTGAATAGTATTCTATGACTAGAATAGTGAAAAGTTTTCTATGACGAGAATAGTGAATAGTTTTCTATGACTAGAATAGTGAATAGTTTTCTATGACTAGAATAGTGAATAGTTTTCTATAACTAGAATAGTGAATAGTTTTCTATAACTAGAATAGTGAATAGTATTCTATGACTAGAATAGTGAATAGTTTTCTATAACTAGAATAGTGAATAGTATTCTATGACAAGAATAGTGAAAAGTTTTCTATGACGAGAATAGTGAATAGTTTTCTATGACTAGAATAGTGAATAGTTTTCTATAACTAGAATAGTGAATAGTATTCTATGACTAGAATAGTGAATAGTTTTCTATAACTAGAATAGTGAATAGTATTCTATGACTAGAATAGTGAATAGTTTTCTATGACGAGAATAGTGAATAGTTTTCTATGACTAGAATAGTGAAAAGTTTTCTATGACGAGAATAGTGAATAGTTTTCTATGACTAGAATAGTGAATAGTTTTCTATAACTAGAATAGTGAATAGTATTCTATGACTAGAATAGTGAATAGTTTTCTATAACTAGAATAGTGAATAGTATTCTATGACTAGAATAGTGAATAGTTTTCTATAACTAGAATAGTGAATAGTATTCTATGACTAGAATAGTGAAAAGTTTTCTATGACGAGAATAGTGAATAGTTTTCTATGACGAGAATAGTGAATAGTTTTCTATGACTAGAATAGTGAATAGTTTTCTATGCTTTCCCCTCGATTCCTCACCCCATCCGCTGTCTCATCTCCCTTTGCGCTCGTCCGTCTTCCCTTCAGGTGGCTCGAAGTCGGCCGAGTGCCGGTGCTGGTGTCTGAGCGGGTCGCCGCGTCATCGCCACTCGACTGCGCCGTCTTGTCCGTGCTGTCTCTCTTCTTCCTCTCAGCCTTACTCTTCTCCATCTGTGCCGGCCGCTTGACTGCGCACTTCTGGAATATGTTTATTAAATTAAATCAAAAATAAATTTTATTTTATCTTTCTCTCCACATTTTGCAACATCATTACCCTCCTGACTAGAATAGTGAATGCTTGGCTATGCCTCTACCCTTGAATTCCTCACCGCATCTTCGGATGCCTCCTTCTGCTCTCCCTTTCCGCTCTTCCTTCCTTCTTTCAGTGTGCTCGAATTGGTCGTGGGAATCGTGCCTGCTTCTTCTCCGCTTTCCGTCTTCTCTTCGCTCTCTCGCTTCTTCTTGCTCTCTGCGTTCTTCTTCTGCTGCTGGGCCGGGCGCTTCATTGTCCTCTTCTGGAATATGTTTATTACAGCAAGAATTAATTTTTTTATCTCCACATTTCCTACACAATTACCATAACCATTTCATGGAGAATGTAACCATTGTATTTGCTTCCGGAAGATAAAATTACATATGAATGTACATGGCTTCCCGCTTTTTTTCTCTTTAAGCCAGTTGTGCATTTTTCCCCTTAAAAGAATAGAAAATGCGCTCGCTTTTAGCATAAATAAAAAATTATCGAATAATAAATTAAAGGAAAAAATAATAAATATTTAAATAAAACGATATTTTACCTTCCGCTTCTGGGGCGAGTTGTCGCCGCTGCAGTCGTGGGCCTGAAATCAACATTTGGACATGGTCGATTACTTGGAGATGTTCCTGCTCTGTCTCTATACCTCTCTTCTGTCTCTCTCTCTCTCTCTCTCGCTCGCTCTCGCTCTCTCTCGTTCTCTTCAGGGCTAAAGGGTATTTCACTGGCCAAATTAATAGAAAGGAAAAACTTTCAAAGCAGAAAGAAATCGCAGAGAGAGAAAAAGAGAGGAACAGGAGAGAGAGAGAGAGAAAGAAAGAGATTGGAGAACGAGATAGTTGCACACGTTGCCACCAACGAGGTCGACGTCGGTCTCGGAGGAGGCAGGGCGAGGGCGGAGGTACACCACGCGTTCCAGCCTGTCCACGTAGGCATCCGAGAGCACGCCAGACACGATCTTGTCGTCTACGAAGTTCATCATCTCCTGCAAAAATTCTGTCGTCGAGATGGAAGAGGAAGGAGTGAACTACTTCAAGAGAGCATTGAAGTGGCATTTTCTTCTTCTTCTTGAGATCCAAACAATGGATTTTTTCCCTGCTTGGTGCCATCTAATAAGACATCCCATAAGACACGAAAACCAACAGCGAGAGGAAGATCGAGAAGCTGTGACAGGTGGTCAAAGGAAATGCAGCTGTAGTACTGGCCGATCGAGCGCATATTCTGAAAAGGACTCGATTATTCTTTCGTCATGAGACAATGATGTCTATTAAGAAAATATTCACAGCCCACAATTTTTTTTTCAATTTGAACAATCTAACACATGAAAATAATTAAATTTATTGTAGAAAGCGGACATGCTGGCGGCATCGGCGTCGGAAATCTTTCCAGTGCTGGTCTCCATAGCTCCCAAAGAAGACCTGCCAAAATGTTTCATTTCTCCTTATTTACAGGACTCATTTGTAGAAGTAGAAATAAGAGTACCTCATGAAGAAACTTTAAAACAAGAAAATAAGTGTACAAATAATACAAACAGATGTCGCGGTGGAAGCGGGGGTGCCCTGGCGCAGCACCTTCTCAAAACGAGGGGTGAACGTCTCGCGGATGGGGATGAGCTCCCCACTCGTGAACAGTTGGAGCACCCGCTGCAAACCATTTATTGTTCTTTTTTATTCAAAACATTATTAATAATATGAGATCACTATTGTGAATTGATACTCTTTGAAAGAAAGAGGGGAATTAATAGCGAGAGAGACAAAGAGAGAGAGAGAGAGAGAGAGAGAGAAAGAGAGAGAGAGTCGAAACCTTGTATGTGGGGATGTTGATGAGCTCGCGGAGCTGGGCCAGGCCGTGAAGAATCTCCTTCTGCTCGGGCGAGTGCGGGGCGAGGAGAGCGTACAGGACGCTATACTTGAGATTCTGCAAAGTGTCATTCCTCTATTAGTGTAAATTGCAGGCAATTCAGAAGGCACTTCTGGAAATGACCTCTTGAATGGCCACTAACCTCCTGGGAGGCCTCTGCACTCGGGTCGCTGTCGAAGAGGGCGCGGCGGTAGCAGGAGGCCTTCAGGTAGTCGTTCTTCTGAAAAAAAAGTCTTTGTAAATACATGTCACCAATATTAATGTAGTTGTCATGTATCCATCCGCCTTTATTAAATGTTTAGAATCGCTATTTATGTATACTAGGAAATAAGTGCAATTTGACAAGAATATTGAGGCCCTTGCTTCTCCTCCTCATATGGTTGGCAAGCACAATTCGCAACTTCGAATAGCATACAACATGAACTGCGCGGAGAGATATCAACGGAAACGGATGAACAGTCGAGTGCATTGACTTGGTCTCAATTTTTGCCAAAATAACATTTAAATTGTTAAATAGCTTATTATTATTATTATTATTTTTCTCATCGCCATGACCAACCAGGAACTCAAAGCCGCCGGCTGGCGACACGGAAGTCGTACTATCCGTGTCCGTCTCGGTCTCTTCGCCCCCCACGGCCATCTAAAATTACGGTAGAGAGAGAGCGTGTGTGTGTGAATGATAGGAGAGAGAAGAGAGAAAGAGGGCGAGCAGAGAGGGAGAGAGGGAGTGGAGAGAGAGAGAGAGCGAGAGGGAGAGAGGATAGAGTAAAGAAATTGCCTAGACCCTAACAAAGAGGCTCTCTGAAACGGATGCAGGTTGAAGCTAGAAGCTGAAAAGTGATTATGAACCTGGTCCTTCTCTGGCAGCTCCCCCTTGGCCTTGGCCTGAGACTCCTTCACAATAGTCCCGGTCTCCTCCAGCTGCTCGGGCTTCTCCGCCTCCTGAGGGCGCCACTCCTCTGCTCCGTCCGGACTCTGCAAAAAAGGCTTGGTTGAAAGCAATCCCATCACGGGCAGCATGCCTGATAACAATGCTTACTTCGGTACTATTCAATTGATTTAATTCATTTGCGAGGAAGAGAAATGACACACTTATATTTGATGGCTGTATCATCTGGATGGTTTAGTTTCAATAATGTCCATTGTATACGCGGAGAGACACGGAGAGACAGCAAGAATGAGGCAGCAGAGAGAGAGAGAGGGGGGGATAGAGAGAGAGCGAGAGAAAGAGCGAGAGAGAGCGAGAGAGACAGAGCGAGAGAAAGAGCGATAGTTGCATTCAATCGGCTTTCTAGAGTGTTTGATTGTTACATATTTCTAAACATTGAAAATAGACTAGGAATTAGATCCAGTTTGATAAGAATATGATGCCCCTCGCCCCTCCTTCTCATATAGAAAAGCTTACACCCGCCACGGCGGCCTGAGCCGCGCGCCCCTTCTCCGGCTCTTCCTCGTCGATGGTGTTCAGCAGACCTAACTCTGCTCCTCCGTCCGGATTCTCCTGTCCATCCTGACAATGCAAACAAAGGCTTGGTTGAAAGCAATCCCATCACGGGCAGCAAGCCTGATCACCTGATAACAATGCTTACTTCCGTACTATTCAATTGATTTAATTCATTTGTGAGGAAGAAAATGACACACTTATTTTTGATGGCTATATCATCTGGATAGTTTAATTTCAAAATCTTCTACAGATGGATATATAGTTGCTTTACACGTTACTTGTAACGCATCCCGCCGCCTTTCTAGAGTGTTTGGAGTAAGAAAAAGTCCAGTTTGAAACGAAGATGGAGAGAGAGGAGCGAAAGATAGAGAGAACAACCGGAGAGAGCAAAGAGAGTGAGAGAAAGAGAAAGAGAAGAGAAAGAGGGAGGGAGACACAGAGAACGGACTAAGAGAGGGAGACGGAGATAGAAGTGAAGAAGAGTGCGCGGAGAGACTGCAAAAATGAGGCAGTAGAGCGAGGGAGAGAGGGAGAGAGAGAGAGAGATGGGGGAGAGGGGGGGGGGAGAGAGAGAGCGAGAGCGAGAAGAGAGCAGGAGAAGAGAAAGAGGGAGGGAGCCACAGAGACTGACAATGAGAGAGGGAGACAGAGGGAGTGGGAGACAGAAAGAAAGTGAGAGAGACAGAGAGAGGGCGAGAGAAAGAGTGGCAAAAGCACAGAGAGAGGGAGAGAAAGAGATAGAGTGGCAGAGACAGAGAAAGAGAGCGAGAGACAGAGCAATTGAAGATACGACTTTCTTGAACTGATTTAGAATACGGTGTAGTTTTTGATATCCTCGTTGCACACACTGAAAATGAAGCTCTAACAATTGTACCGGTCAATACTTTATCTGATAACAATGTCGAATCTAGAAGCAGCCAGGCATTTCGTAATTAATTGTATAATCGTCCATAATTCTTCACGCAAATTTTTCTTCATTAAAAAATGTCCATTGTATGCGCGGAGAGATAGCAAGAATGAGGAAGCAGAGAGAGAGAGAGAGAGAGAGAGAGAGAGAGAGAGAGGGAGAGATAGAGAGAAAGAGCAAAAAGGAGAAAGAGGGAGTGTGTAGACATTTGTGAGAGAATGTAGATAACCGGGAGAGTGAGGATAGAGAGAACGTAGAAGAAGGAGATGCATCCTTGTAAGTCTGTTGACTGAGGAAGTATGTATGTACGAAGTGTGGAGTTTATTCGAGGAAAGAGCGATCGTATTCCGGCCGGGGCCGTGAAATCTCCCTCGGGCCGGGAACGACCATCCAGGATATGGTGAGGATCCGTGCGCAGGGTGACAGAAATAAATAGCAGAGAGAGAGAGAGAGAGAGAGAGAGAGAGAGAGAAAGAGGAGCGAGAGAGAGTGCGCAGAGAAAAGAGATCGTCTCGACGCTTTCAAAAAGGCTCGCTTAAATGGATGCAAGCTGAAGGGAGCAGCTGAAAAGTGATTGTGCACCTTCTTGTTCATCGACTCCATCACGGCGGCCTGAGCCGCGCGCCCCTTCTCCTGCTCGTCCACGTCGATGCTATTCCTGGGTCCCATCTCTGCACCTCCGTCCGGATGCTGCAAAATACAAATGTTGGATAAAACAAGCCCATCACGGGCATAACGACTAATAAAAACAAAATATTAACAGTTAATTTATTTAGACCAGTGAAATCAAAATCGACTCATGTTGATATCTTTCCTGTAAGCACCACGAAAATTCTCTTCTCTTCTACATATTTTTGAAGCTCCCGCGTATCTTGTTTGAGACAAAATTTTTACGAATTAGAATAAGTAAAGAGATGGTGAACCTTGAACGATTTAAGATCAACGATCTTCTCTGCCATGGTTGGCGATTAGCTTGATAAGCGAAGTCGATTCTGAATGAGAGAGAGAATTACAGCCGTATTCGACAAGAAAAAAATGACCGAAATGAAAAAAAAAACCGCTCACAAACCGAAACAACGACTGAAATGAGGTTGAAAAATCCAGGTGGAAATGAATCACGCATTATGGAATGCTCGAGAATCACGTAGCCTCGTATTCTAATTTTTTTACGAGGCTCATGAAAGCGCGAGCGATTAAATACGAATCCTTCTATAGCTGCAACAACAAACGACGTATGTACATACATGTGTGACAGCTTAATTCACAGAGTCATGATCAAACGAATATTAATAATCCAAGTACATGTAAAAATTCGATCTCTGCATAAAACTTTTGTCTTTTGCCAGCATTTGTATCTCGTCTGTAAAAAAATTTTATGTAGTAGTTGTCAACGTTAGAGCTGCCGATCCATCAGAAGGTGGCCACGGGTTCGAATCCTTAGTTGTATACTTTAAGCTTCTTTTTACTTTCTTTCACGTTCTAGAATAAGCGTGTGAGACTATCCTCTCCGCCATTTTCGAAGCTATGAAAAGTATAGAGAGAGAAAGAGAGAGAGAGAGAAAGAGAGAGGAGAGCACAGCGAGATAGTGAGAGATAAGAGAGAGAGAGGAGAGCACAGAGAGATAGTGAGAGATAAGAGAGAGAGAGGAGAGCACAGAGAGATAGTGAGAGATAAGAGAGAGACGTACATTTGAGATTACATTAATACATATTTTTTATTCCACAATTATCCATCACTTGGCTGTGCAATTTCTCAAAAAGGGAAGGACATGATTTGAGAAGACCCTGAAAATGGCATGCTTTCTTCAGTGTTATTATCTGAACTCACATTGTGCGTGTACAGTTGCTTCTTCTCTTATCTCTTATATCTTTGTGCCTCTCGGAAAATATCAAAAACAAAAAATATTTTTATCAAATAAAAAATTAATAAAAACCTTAATGAGCATCTATTGAGTCAATTTTTTTTCTCTTCTTAAAGGAGGGCGATCATCAAATAGCTGATTTTTCTCGCACGTCACATTTCATCTACATGTGCAGACACAAAGTGACACTCGTCAGCTGTGCGTAAGCTGCAGAGTCGTATTTTTTTCAGTATTAGGCTCTAATATTCTTTACGTCTTTTTCTCGAAAAGGCGAATTCAAAATTTCTTTTTTGCTCCTCGATTCCTCGGATCATCTTCACTCGCTACCATATTTATGTTTCTTTTCACAAGTCAAACGAATGTAAACGCATCAACCTTGTAAGTTCATTTGTCATTTTTCTGTTTTATTTTAGGGGATTAGCGTCTGCAGGCATTGACGAAATCCAATATGCCGAACACAACCAGCGAAACGAGCAGCATTAAGATGAACAAGGGCATAGCGATCCAGAACTCCTGAAGAGGTGTTAAGATCACTGTTCAAAAGTAGCCAATATACAAAAGTGAGTTGAAAAAGGGACCATACTTCCATAGGATCTGTCGTAGTTGTATTCGACGAACTTCTGAACAAATGAGAAGTGCATAGTCCTTATTTCATTCATTAAGGATATTCTAATTTTCCATTTTTTATTTAATGTTAATTCAAAAAAAAACATGAGGGGATACAGTGGATAGGAACGAATTGGAGGGGAAGATGTGGTTGAGGAGAATCTGGAGGGCAGACGCATGCAACAGGCAGCACGTCGATTGGTCAGGCAGCACGGTGAGCTTGCCGTCTTGGATTCAGACATTGTAAGCCATCTGACGGATTTTGGTCCTCTCGCTCAATCCGGACTCTATGCGCACCATGAACTTGTACGTTATTGAAACGCTGTCCATTCAAGAACCTGAAACGAGTCGGTTTGAAGCAGAAGATGTGAACTACAAACAAAATTTTCTTAAAGACTTTTTTGCCATGCGTGGTCAGAGAAGACAGTTCATACCTTGTCCAACGACTTGCGGCATTATAAGCGCGTTTTATATTTTGTTGTGCAATTAAACGCTTGCGAACCAATAAGGCAAGCCCCATGATCTCCTTCACGATAAAGTTATCATCTCTTGCTTCAGTTTCCTTCAACGGCGTCGCTGTCGGATTCGGTTCGTGTCTCGCTCCGATGTAGCATCCATTGTAACGAATAGATTAGCCTTAATAATAGTTGAACTTTTCAGGCTACTGCATACATACTCATCCAATACTTTTGATACTGCTGATTAGGAAAGAGCGGGAATTCGAAATTTCTCTAAACACCGTCAGTATTTCCTCACGTAAGCTTTAATATTGTGAAGCGTCACAGAGAGTTACATACCATCGGGATATTTCGCCAATCCCAGGTTGGAATACACTGCAAGAGCAAGTCCGTTCTGGCATCCTTCGCTGGGATAGTTCATCAATGCGTTATAGACGTATTCCACATGCTAAAGAAGAAAGTTTTTGGCATGTTCTTCTGTTCTTTAGATTTTCCTCATTAGACTGCGAGGTTAAAGGATATAAGAACTCGCTGTCAAAATCGAGAATTTTGGCATGTGATGTAGAGTGGCTCCACTGAATGCATTTCGATAAAATAATAAGCATTCTGCTCTTCCACTCCTCGCTTGTGTACCACGGATGTATCGGAATAAAAATTTTCATAACGGAATTCGGAATACGGAATTCGGAAGGCCCCCTTTCATAACGGAATTCGGAAATCGGAATTCGGAAGAGAAAAAAGGTCGGAATTTGGAATTCGGAATTCGGAATTCGGAACTTCAACTTTCAATATGAAAAATGGAAATTTTTCTCTCTAACTTTTGGTCAATCTGCCGCGCTTGGGGCATACAAAAAACAACAGTGAGATTAGATGGTGGATGTGCTCTGCCGTGTCATTAAAATCTTGGCTGAAAGCTGAAGAAAACATTGTGAAATATGTTTTTATTTACTTTTGTTCTCTCGGATTTGAACAGTATCTCGCGCCGATGGAAAACTTCTACCAGTTAGTGCAAAAAGTATATAAAATTAGTTCAGTAGAGGAGATCTTTTCTTAACACAACTCATTTCCTCGCTCTGATCAGCTCCCATCTCTTCCCACCCTATCGAAATGGGAAAGCGAACCCAGTTCTCTCTTTCCCCAGACCTTGACGTTTAATGCGTCGCTATCAAAGTATCTGTTGCCCTCATTGTCCACATCGTCAGGAAGGCACACTACTCAAGTCGAAGGACGAGGAGAACAACAGTCGCCTGGCCAAGCTGGCGGAGTGCCCCGACTGATTCACCGGCACCCTACTTAAAGGAAGTATCCGACGAAAAAATAACTTCTTCTTTTATATTCCCATACGATAAAGTCTGGCCTAAAAGATCGTTTAGAGGTGGTCCCGCTTTACGAAAGTCAGTATTTCGCCAGAAATTTGCATTTGTTTTTTGTAATACGGTAGAAAACGTCTCTGTCGATGCACCCGGTGTACGCTCAAACCCAAGCAAGGAGTGCCAACGGGTGGGAAGAAGAGGCAGTCTCTGCCCGTCCTGCCCACTTAGCACCCCATTTTCACCAAGTGATGAGAGATACAGACGTTAGAGAAAAGCGAGACAATGAAAGAAGTCGAGAGAGGTTAGATACACATACGTTTCAAATTTGAAATTTTGTAGGAGGCGCTCAAAAAAGGCTCATCCAGTTGGGAGTTTTGCACAGTTTAAAACGTAATTTTATCAGATACGGTTTTCTTTCGTCGGATACTTCCTTTAAAGCCATTCCCCTCACTCCCAGGACAGTTTATCTCCTACGCGTCGCGTCCGCAGTCGTACGGCCGGGAATCGGGAGAAGGAAACACGGTCAGCGATCGTCGACTCGGTGGAGAAAGGCTCTCCCTACGGCATCTCTTTGGGAAATGGGAAAGCTGCACCCGGCACCCTCCAACTCGGCAGCCCAACAAGGCCAAAGCGTCAGACGAAATATTGACTTTTGGAGGGTCAATATCTTGGGCCCCCAGGGGTCCTAGAGACCTAATCCTTTCAGTTTATGTCAGCACTTTATACATATTTTGTGAAGTTTGGAAATTTAGTTCAGTTTTTACCAAAATGCGCTTCCCAAAAAGTCTCCTCTTATGAAAGATCCGCAAAACATTTCATTGTAATTTCGCCCGACTCAAAATGAAAGCTTCATCAACATTTGGTCAAACTATCTTTAGTTTTCTCAGGGCTATCTTCAGTTTTCTTCTTAGATTAATACATGAAATGTTCATGGCTGAGCTAAAAAATTCCGAAAAAATTCCGAAGAAATGGCCTTTATAACGGAATTCGGAATTCGGAAGACTCCCTTTCATAACGGAATTCGGAAATCGGAATTCGGAATTGGAAAAAGGTCGGAATTCTGAATTCGGAATTCGGAATTCCGATACATCCCTGTTGTGTACCTCGTAGAAACGGTTGTACATTGCCAGATCAGAGAAGCCTAGAGTGGAGTGTATTCATTGTAGTCAAGATGCATTGCCAACATCTGGCCAGCTGAATGAAAGCAAAAAAAATTTTTTTCCTAACTAGAGCATATTGCATGCTTAAATATTACTTCAGGATAGTGCGAGAGAAAGAGAGAGAGAAAGAGAGAGAGAGAGAGAGAGAGAGAGAGAGAGAGAGAGAGAGAGAGAAAGAATAAAAGAAAATGAGAGAGAGAGGAAGAGAGAGATAGAGAGACATCGAGAAGAGAGACATTGAGTGAGAGAGAGAGAGAGAGAAAGAAGGGGAGCGAGAGAGAGAGAGAGAGAGAGAACAAGAGAGCGAGAATAATTTAATGAGTTTAATTATTCCAATAATTTAATGAGTTTTGGAAAAAAGGAGGATCTCTTTTTTAACCCCCAATTTCCGAGGGAGGATTAACCAATTTTCACAGGAGGAACCCAATTTTCGTGGGAGGACCCAGGGCAAACCGTACTTTTGCTTCCTGTTGACCTTCGCTTTCCCGTCATGCCCGGCTGCCATCTCTGTTCGAAGCGATATTCGAACCTTAAATTACACTTACACCTACCTTTACATATCAAAAGCATGATTAGTGGAATAAGTAAGAGTTTAAAGGCATTAATAGACATAAATCAATAGATATGCATATAAAATAAAGGTTAATTTCATATTAAATATATTGAAAATTTTCGCTACTTCCCTAAAGCCCATGTTCAGAAAATCCAGAACAAAAAAAATTGAAGAAATTTGTAAACCACGGGCTAGATGTAATCTCATTTTTAACTAGTTAATAAAACTTTTTAAAAGATGAATGCTTAATTTACATGAGTAAAATAAAATAAATAAATACTAGTCTCGACAGCGCAGTGATCAGGAGTTGAGGGGTGTTAGACGCTTCTAGCGAGAAGCATTCTTCTTTCCACATATGCAGTTTTAAGTCTAGTACTTCTCTCTCCAAAAAAAATTTTAAAAAAAAACAATCAACATACCAATATAATTATATCTCGTTTAGAATTTGGGAATAGAATTAATAGGGACAAATTTAGCAATATCAGTAACGATTCTGCTTATTTCTACCGTACTTGGAAGGGCTCGTCTCCCTCGTATCCGCACCGCCTGAAGAGATAGTTGATGTAGTCCTGCTTTGCCGCGTTCCGCAGTAGCGGAACGCGGCAAAGCGAGTCGATCGCCCAGTCCTTTTTAGAGAGAATTAAGGTATCAATACTTATAAATGAAGAAATAAATATATAATAACTTTCATTGAATAAAAATTGAATATGAAAAAGAGAATTTTATGACATAATAAGAAAATCCTTTTGGCATTTTACTTGACCAAGTCTCAGCAAAGCTAATTCGTACATATAAACCAGTACATAAACATTGGTCAACAAAAGAAAACAGAGTTTCATTTACAGTCACCTACAAACAACAAAACAGCAACACTTCCTTGTTTCAGTTGCTGACAGTGACTTAACAAAAAGATATTTCAAACTATCCGACAACGTTGGGCTTCAATTATTATATTGCAAGTAAGAAGCAAAACATCGGATGACAATTTTGGAATAAGAGTACCTGCTGTATTCATAAAACAACATTAAATAATAAATAACGGAATACGAAATAATTAAATAGGAGTAAATAAGATTTTTTAAATAATAAAAAGCACCGTACCTCCTCCTGGTACATGTAGGCGCTGATGACAACGCCGGTTCGGCTGAAGCCGGGCGTACAACGAACAGCAACCCGATCATCCGGATGGTCCTGCAAAGAAGATACAGTAATCATCAGGAACAAAGTCAAACCCTATGGCTTTTAATCGGCATAAGAGCCATATCATTTAGAAAGAATACCTAAGGAGTCTCGGCAACTCTGCGAAGCACTCGTTGGGATTCTGCCTCTGGAGTTGTCTCTGGGGAGAGCGAGAGGCGAACTGAGGGAGCACGGCGTGGAGGGACTGCAATCAGAATTACTGCTTATCATTATCAGAACACATTCTACCAAGCACTCTAGCCGCACACAGGAATAACTAAATACGAAACGAGCTCCGGTGTGATTACAACATAGAACCGATTTATTAGTTATAAATTAATTCCGATCCAATGAGAATATTTCATCGTGAACCCGCTCTCTTCAATGCATTAAAATCAAATGTTTTCAGGTGAAAATGATGAGTCGCGTTCAAGGTAATTCATATCCATGTATGGCTTGAGGGATAAGAAGAGCGGATATCCATGCCTGAAGAATGCCGAATGGAATGACAGCGTCCTCTGCAACTCTGCTCGGCCTGTCCAACTCCTCGATCACATTCTTCATGGACTGCGCAATCTTGACATCGGGCCCAGCGGGCTGGCTGGGGGGCGGCGACCACTGGCGGAGCGCCGTCTTCAGCACCGGCACCGTCTAAGACATAAGACAATCGAACTGCTTATATTATTTCTACTTAAAACAATTCTGCAATGCAATGTCCATGGCGACGAAGACGATTACGAAAAGATCTATTTCTTAATTCATTTTCGGAAGACAACACTAATGGAGAATATTTGAACGCGAAACCAAAGGAAAGTAGCTTGAGACTCTGGATGACCGAATTGAGATAGCAAGTGTTGCCGACGTTGCGGAGACCAATCGGTAGCTTCCCAGGTTTCTTCTCTCCATCAGCACAGCCTAGAATACAGCTGAAGAAGGGAAAGTAAATGAAGCAGTTCAAGGAGTTCTTCTAAAGTAACATAATGACTTCTTGAGCTCTTTGGATACCAACCAAGTGCTCTCCTAAACTTTCAAGCGTGGATTATCAGGATGAGTTACAAAGGCGCTTAGACAGAATAAAAACACTGAAAATGTAACCCAAGGAACCTCACGGAATTATCGTTTTTCTTCATATAAGTTTGAGCAAACAATGTCTTAAAGAAGAGTGAGGCAAGAGAGAAAGAGAGAAAGCAAGCAACCTTCTGCTGCTGTGTCTATTGCAGCGCTCCCCGGCTTCTCTGGAATGGCGGTGGAGCTGCCCAACATCATGACAAGGGCGCCCTCTGCCAGAGCAATGCCATTCCACGATTCGTCCCTAAGGGTGCGCCCCTGCAGTTATTCAAGATGAGTGCTTAGCTTTTAGTTAAAAAATAAAGCATTTAAATCACATTTACTCTGCATTTCTTCACATAGTAATCAAAGTCATCAACGAACGTCGTTCCTTTGAAAAGAGCATATATTCACAAAGTGGACTCATGCCGCAAACTGCTTGCACAGTCTGGGATGAGTTGAAAAAGGAGGGAAAGCCGAAGAAGGTCTGACCTTGATGACCACCTTCTGTCGATCCGGAGCCACTCCGGTCAGGGCGAAGAGCTGCGACTTCAGCAACAGCGGAGGCTCATTCTTGTCCACGTCCACAGACAACTTTTCCTTGCCCCACTTCACGTTAGTTCACCATCCTTACAAATTCGCGTGAAAATCAGCACAACACTAGGATATTAATAAAAAAAACCACGAGGATATCAATAAAAGCGCTGAATTGTGAGTAGCCGCAAATTTAATCCAGAGACAAGTAAACTCGGCCGCGACCGTTATCTAGGCACGGTGATAATTATGATCACGTCCTTTATTTAGAATAGATTACTATGTTTACTGCGTATTACTCTGTTTAGTACCTAAAAAATTCGCTCGTAATCATCAAGAACAATGCCTTTCCTTCATCGCCGTCGCCGTGCTTTTCGACCGCATCTCCGCGTCTCCGCGGCGTCCACGATCTTCTCGTTCAGCGCCACGAGAGTCTCCCCGGCCGCGCCGACTCCCTCTCGTCGTTATGGTTATGAGCTCACTTTTACGCTCTGTCATTCGCGCTTTCGAGTTGCTTGTTTTTTGCTCATTTTCTTTTCATTTTCTGAATTGCTGCTCATGTTTGATTTGCGTATTAATTTGTGCGTTCTCTATTAAATGTACTGTTCTTTTTGGGTTGCAGCTTGATTATCATCTTTTGTTCCTCGTGGTCATCTTTGTTTTCTGGTTATCAGTGGAAAAAGGATGGTCCGAAGGTCCCACAGAACAGGGTGGGTAAGTCCCCGAGGGCATCAAAAAACAGGGTGGGTAGGCTAAAAATTTAAATTTTCGGACCTCAAAAATTGCGTGGGTAGTCCGGTTCAGACCTGGTTTTTTTCTTCCTGCTGGTTATTCATTGCTATGGTTGCTGATATGTGGGGTGCATGTGACGTTTGGATGCCCCGGGGAGGGCCCCGACCCCGACCTCCCTCAACCTTTCAGATGTCCCTCGACGAGATCATTATTTCTTAAGGTCGTCCTTTTATATGACCGTCGATTTTTTATTCAATTTTTCAATAAAAAAAATTTGTTAATTTCTAACTGGCTTGATTGCATAAAACATTTTCCCGCACGACAGAATTTGATGCAGCGAGACTGTCCGAAGGCATCGACATTAGAATCTCCACGTACCCATTCCATATGGGAACACGTACGATCCGCTACCATTTAGGGACCCCCACGTCCTTTTGCAAGTCGAAAAAGATCGAGGTAGTGGGAAGGAAACAGTGGATTGGAGTTGTGCCGCTTATTGTTATTTTTTTTTATCTCCATCTACAACTCCGACTGAATGGATATGCGCAATGTAATTGGCTGCTGATGTGATACTACTTTTATTTGACCGATACTATTTTCGTGCGCCAGAAAGAAATGCTGCTCTTGCGAACCTGATTATGACACCTGGGCTTAGTTGAAACTGGAAAGCGAACAATATGGCTACAAATGAGGTTGGAAACTTTTGGGATAGGAAATCCAAAAAAAAATATTATAAAAGAAAATATGTTTGGTCTGGAACTGTTTTCTCCGGTATGCTTTAAATACGATCACGCCCACAGCCATTGTAGATTCGTTCCGGCCCGGGAGAAATTGGAAGGCACTGTCTCTCTCTTGCTTCTCTCTCTCTTTCTCTTTCTTTCTCTCCCTCTCTCACTCTCTGTCTCTCTCTTTAGGCCAGCTTCATCTCTCGCTCTCTCGTATTTCCCTCCTCTTTCTAACGCCCTGTTCTTTGGCTCTCCTCTTTCTCTTAATTGGCTCTCCTCTTTCTCTTCCTTGGCTTCCCTCTTTCTCTTCCATTCTTCTCTGCTCCTCTCTTCGTCTCTTTCTCTCTTTCTCTCTCTCTCTCTCTCTCTCTCTCTCTCTCTCTCTCTTTCTCTCTCCCCTCTCTCTCTCTCTCCTTCGCCCTCTCTCTCTCTCCGTCTCTCTCTGCCCCTTTCCCTCTCTCCAACCAAGTGTTGATATTCCTCATCTTTCGTACCGCCTTCAAGCCCGTTGCTGATCGTTCTGCGTTGAACTTGGAAAGGGGACGATATGATTGTAGAAATGGAGGTACTCTCTCTCTCTTGTTCGCTCTCTTTCTCTTGCTCTCTCGTTTTTCTTCCGCTGTGCCAATTTATCTGTTATCCATGAAAAGTCGACGTAAATTATTCGCTCGCACTCTTTCTCCTCAAGGTCAGCTTCATCGCGCTTTCTCCCATCTTCCTCTTTTCTGTTTTCCTAGCTCGCTCTCTCTCTCTCTGTCTTTGTCTCGCTCTCTCTCTCTCTCTCTCTCTGTCTTTGTCTCGCTCTCTCTCTCTCTCTGTCTTTGTCTCGCTCTCTCTCTCTCTCTCTCTGTCTTTGTCTCGCTCTCTCTCTCTCTCTCTCTCTCTCTCTCTCTCTCTCTGTCTTTGTCTCGCTCACTCTCTCTCTCCCTCTCTCTCTGTCTTTGTCTCGCTCTCTCTCTCTCTTTCTCTCTCTCTCTCTCTATCTCTCTCTCTCTCTGGCTCTGTCCTTTACATCTTATTCATTTATATTTTATATGTGGAGGTATGGATTACTGTACATTTGCTGTAACATTGCTTCGTTTGGGTCATTTTTACCTCTTTCTCCCCTAATATCTCTTCCTTCAGAAGGATTACCTAGCAAGTCGTGCCGCGCATTCTGGTTCCTTACTGCCTGGGTTACTGTAGCCAGGATTACCAGACCAACTTGCATCTCTCTCTCTCGCTTTTTCTTGTTCTTTGACTCTTTGTCCCTCTATTTCTCTCTCTCTCTCTCTCTCTTCCAACTCTAACAAGAAATTTTCTTTTTCTTTAACTCTTTTCCATTCGATATTTTAGGCTGCGCATGAATTGTAATTGTAGAATTGTTTCATTGATTCTAGTGTCTCCTTTTTCCAAGCCTGCCAAGGAAGTAGCCAAGTTTGAATTAGAAATCTCCAAAGAAAATGTTGTTTGTTTGGTCTTGCTTGTCTCTCTCTTGCTCTTTCTGTCTCTCTCTTTCTCTCTCTTACTCTCTCGAACTCTTTCTCTCTATTCCTCTCTCTTTCTCTCTGGCTCTCTTTCTCTCTCTCTTTCTCTCTCTCTATCTTTCGCTCTCTCTCTCGTTTCTCATTTTCTCTCCGCTATAACCAATTCATCTATTTTCAAAGAAACTTCACACGCACTCGGCCAATTTTCCTGTGGACTTGCCTCATTTTCAGTGCCCACTTCCTCTCCCCTCTCTTTCTCTTCTTCTATTCTCTCTCTGTCTCTCTCTCTCGCTCCTCTCTCTTTATCTCTCTTTCTCTGTCGCTCCTCTTTCGCTCCATCTTAGTTTCAAACCAGACTTTTTCTTAGTAAAATTAAAATTTATAGAAATATCATTCCCAAACACTCTAGAAAGGCGGTTGGATGCGTCACAACTAACATGTAAAGCAACTATATATCCACATGTAGAGGATTTTGAAATTAAACTATCCAGATGATATAACGATCAAAAATAAATGTAACATTTCTCTTTTCTTTTTCTCACAAATGAATGAAATCAAATGAATAGTACCGAAGAAAGCATTGTTATGAGCCTTGCTGCCAGTGATGGAATTGCTTTCAAACCAAGCCTTTTTTGCAGAGTCCGGAGGAAAGAGGGGAACATCGACCCCGAGGCGCAGAAGAGGGAGCTGGAGCTGAAGGCGGGCGAGATGCACGAGTGAGAGGTGGGAGAGACGGCGGCAGTGCAGGAGGAGCCTCAAGTGCTCGCAGCGACTCAGAAGAAGTTTCACATTCGCTTTTCAGCTACTCCCTTCAGTGTTAAAGAGCCTCTCTGTCAGGCTCTCTGTCCTCTCTCTCTCTCTCTCTCTCGCTCTTTCTCTGTCTCTCTCGCTCTCTCACTCCCCACACTGATCTCACTATATATTGGATGGTTGCTCCCGGCCAAAGCAGATTATCCGGCCCTGGCCGGAATACGATAGCTCTTTTCTCCAAGAAGCTCCTTCGTACTTCCTGAACCAACAGACTTGCAAAGGTTGCATATTCTTCTTCTGCGTTATCTCTCTCCCTCTTATCAACACTCTTTCTCAAATACCTACACACCCACTCTTTCAATTCTATGCTCTCTCTCTCTCTCTCGCTCTCATTCTCTCTCCATCTCTTTCTCTCTCTGCTACCTCATTCTTGTAATCTCTCCGCGCACTCATCCTTTCTTCTCCCTCTGTCTCCCTCTCCCCCTGTCTCCCTCTCTTAGTCCGCTCTCTATGTCCCCCTCTCTCGCTCTCTTTTTCGTTCTTCTTCTCTCACCCTCTTCTCACTCACTCTCCTTTTCTCTCTCTCTCTCTTGCATTTTAAAAGCTTTTTCAAAATTATTTCCGCATTAGTTGTGGATTTTTCTAGATAAAATCGCCGTAAATGCCTGCCTTTTTCCTGTCTTTTAAAAACGACGAGGAAAGCTACGTGAATGGATTTATCTAACGGTATTAGACCAAGTAGAGTCACTTGAGTTGCGAGCGGAGTCGGAATCGAGAGAAGTTGAAAGCGTTGTACCTTCCATGGGAAGAGAGCCTGTGGAGAAATATGAATTTAAATAATTGAAATGTTTTTCTCTCTTTCTTACAAATGTCAACGTCTCCTTTCTTTCTCTGCTCTTTCTATTCTCTCTCTCTCTCTTCTCTTCACTCTCTCACAGATGTCTACAATCCCTCTCTGCTCCTTCTATTCTCTCTCTCTCTGCTCTCTTTCTATTCTCTCTCTCTCTGCTCTCTCTCTATTCGCACTCTCTGATCATTATTTTCTCTCTTCCTCTTCTCTACACTCTCTCTCTGCTCTCTCTCTATTCGCACTCTCTGATCATTATTTTCTCTCTTCCTCTTCTCTCTGGATGAAGATGGAGGAGAGGAGGAGAATCAGGAAGGAGAAGGAGAAGAAGGAACACATGAAGGAGAAGAGAAGGAAGAGGAGGTCAGTTTGGGGGAGGGCGTAGGACTACTTTCTAACAAATAACAGGCCAATAGACTTTCTAGCTCATTTTAACATGAAGAACTATTGTAAAAAGAAGATTTAATTAGAAAATAAAATTTCAATTTTAATAATTATAAAATATATTTAAAAAAAAATACTAGCAGAGCGACGATAGCCAAGATGGCGAGAGGGACAGCGAAGGGAGCAGCCAGGCCTCCGAAGCAGAGGAGAATCTCATCCAGGTGCGAACTGCAAAGGAAAAAGAAATAGCATCAGTAATGGGCATAAATAAGTGCACTCGAATATGTAAGAATAAATTTCTCATTTGCAATTATTACAATGGATTAGAAGTGCCGAGCATAGTAATGGCAAAATAAATTCTTTAAAGAATTTTTTTGTCTGATGACACCACTCTTTCTTAGAATTTCGTATTCTCTCTCTCTCTCTCTCTCTCTCGCTTTCTCTCTCTCTCTCGTTCTCTCTCTCTCTTTATCTCTTACAGGTGATGATTCTGGCGCCCCTCCATACCATCTACCCCCTCATCACGCTCGTGGCCGATGCCTCAAGGCCCCTCGCCGATCTCACCAACCAGGCCGCGTACATCTACGGCGATGCCGTGCGCCCCTTCTTCCCCATCAGTACGTGTCAGCGAATGAGTAGAGAAGAGAGGCAGAGAGAGAGAGAGAGAGAGAGAGGCTGAAGATGGAAAAGAGAGAGAAAGAAAAGAGAATGAGAAACAGAAAATGATAAAGAAATAATTTAGGAAGCGCCGCCTGGCCACTGTGGACGACGCCGCCGTGTCTTAGAGTGCGACAAAGAAGCAGATAGCAGATGAGGGGGCATTCCTCCGTGAGCACCACGAGAATGCCTTGCGTCGCCTCGATGCGCCCGGCCATCTCAGGAAGCTGCGTGAGCTCGTCGCCCGGTACGGAAGCACCTCTCTAGCATATCTCGGGAAAACGTGCTATTTCTTAGCTAGAATTATTCTATGTGGCTTCAATACTGATGGCACCAAATTCTCCCCAGATAATAAAAGCTCTATTTAAATAGGCTTTGATAATAGGGAAAAAACAGTGCGAGCGCTGTTGTGAGAGGGAAAAGAGAAAAAGAGAGAGAGCGAGCGAGAGAAAGAAAGATAGAAAGAGAGAGAGAGAGAGAGAGAGAGAAGGAGAGAATGTCAGAGGGGAAAAGCTCGTCCAATTGCGAATTCCAAAGGAAAGCTTCATTATTCGGCATAAATAAGTACTCGAATATGTAAGACTAAAATTCTCATTTGCAATTATTACAATAGATTACAAGTGCCGAGCATAGCAATGGAAAAATAAATTTTTTAAAGAATTTTTTTTTGTCTGACTTCACCACTCTTTCTTTGAATTTCGTATTTCTCTTTCTCTCTCTTTCCCATCTCTCTCTCTCTCTCTCTCTCTCTCTCTCTGTCTCTCTCTCTCTCTCTTTATCTCTTACAGGTAATGATGATCGCGCCTCTCCACACGCCATACCCCCTCATGACGCTCATGGCCATTGCCTCTAGGCCCCTCTCCGTACTCATGGACCAAGCCGCGCACATCTACGGCAAAGCCGTGCGCCCGTTCTTCCCCATCGGTAAGTGGAGAGAGAAAGGTAAAGAAATGGCAGAGGCAGCCAAAGAACAGCACTAACGTAAATCTCCAATCTAATTATATAAAAAACAACAACATAAAAAAAACAATTATTCAACACAACCTCAATCTTTGCTTCTCTATGAGAAAATCCACAATTTCGAACTGTTCTAATTTATGTAGGTACTCGGGGCGACGTTTTGGTAGAGTTGGAAGGCGACGAGCTGAACTGCCAGCCCCTTTCCGCACTCACTTCCCTCCCAGCAATCGTCCTTCCGGTGGCCGTTGGCAACGAGGTCAGAGCCCCATTCTTTCTTTCTGTTCTCTCTCTCTCTCTCGCTCTCTCTCTCTTACTCTCCTATTCTTCTTCGTCTCTCTTTCCTCTCTCTGTTTCTCCACTTTCCCTCCTCTCTTTCTCTTAGCAAGAATAACTCACTTCTTCAGAGCCTTTCTATGTCCGATCGAGAGGAGTTCGAGGACGACGCTGGCTGCGTCGCGGAGTGGGCGTTGAACACGCAGGGAACGAAGGCTCTCAAGGTGTGTGCACATAGTAATGACATGCTCTGTCTTTTCTCTCTCTCTCTCTCTCTCTTTCCCTTCTCTCTCCCTCTCTCTCTCTCTCTCACTCCAGCACAAACTCTCTCCATTTATTTGACTGCCCTATCCCTCCTCCAACTTCCTGTTCCTTTCAGATCCAGGAGTTCAGTAGTGCAGAGCTCAAGCAACAAACTTGAGGAAGCACCCGCGTGCAAGGATCTTCTACACCTCTAGTCAGTGCCATTTCAATGGTGCAGAATATGCATTCCGAGAATGCTAAATAGAATACCGTATTTTCTCTATTAGTGCCCCCGGGGGCACTATTTTTCAATCCCCTTGCGAGAGGGGGGCACTATTAGAGGGGGGGGGGGTATTCTATAAGAGGGAGGGGTACTATTTTTCAATGTGATTGGCTAAAAGTTTGTACACAACAATTTATTCCTAACAAAAGAGATTTGTAGCTCTTCTTCAATTGAATCATCACCGGAAGATCCATATTACTGTAAATTTGAATGAATTTGTAATTAATTCATTGGGAAGAGCCTCCGGAATCCATTCGAGGTACATCTCGAGCCGAGGTATTAGACTAATAGGGGGGGGGCACTATTGGAGGGGGGGGGGGTTCTATTAGAGGGAGGGGTACTATTTTTCAATACCCTCGCGAGAGGGGGGCACTGTTAGAGGGGGGGGGGTTCTAATAGAGGGAGGGGCACTAATAGAGAAAATACGGTATGAGAGCTTCTGTCTCTTAGAGCCATAAGAGAAGGATGCGGAAGGGTGGGGCAGACGGATAACTGAATTCCTTTCAAAATGAATGATCAACTGCAAATGGGAATGTTCTAGTAGGCAAAGATTAAAGGAGTCTTTTCAGCTGCGAGCTCATCACCCGAGAACGACGCGCATTTCGGGAAACGAGCAAACGACCAAAGCTCGAGAGGGTTAGTCTCTTTCTCTCTCTCTTCTCGCCTCTCTCTCTCTCTCTCTCTCTCTCTCTTTCTCTGTCACTCTACCTCTCCAAACAGTGCGTATTCACCAAATTCTAGACTAGTAGTCGAAAGTTTGTGTATTTTTAAAGAGTAAAATTAGTGATACAAGAAAGTAGAATTGCCTAACAATAAGCCATATCTTATTGTGTTCAGCTGAAGAGGGGCGACCGCGTTGGCGATGCCATCTACACGAGCAACTTCATCTCAGCAGTCGGAAAACATGGCCATGGCCGGTCTGCCGAGAGAGAAGAGGAGAGCGCGCAGTACGTTGCTGCTTCTGCAATTCCATTCATTACATGCGGAGAGAGGACAAAAAAGAAAAAAAAATTAATTTGAGAACTTATGTTATATATTTTTAAGAAGGAAAAAATGACGGATGGAGAATGGATAAAAGATTGTGAGATCTCTAAAGAAAATTGACGCTGAGCAATCACAAGAGTGAGAAAAGAAAAAAAAGTGAAGGGGAAATAAAAATTATCAAAAAATTTATAATGGCTGACGAACGGGAAAAGATTGTAAGTGCTATAAAAGAGAAATGGCTACTAGAAAAAGTATCGTAAAAAAAAGCATTATTAGGGAGTAAATGATTGTGAAATTGCGATAAATAAAAATTCGACGTGAAAGGGAAACAAATATCAACAGCAACAAAAATTGATTGAAGACAAAGAAGAGTTGCGAGCAGTGTAAAGGAGCAAAAAAGATGCTGAATGAGGAAAATAACATGAGTTTTACAGCATTTTCAACGCGTTCAATCATCTGTTAAACTTTCTACGACTTTCATATTGCTTCCTTATTACCAAGATATTTTAGCGGTTAAAAAAATATCACAAGTAGACTCTTACTTACCTTCAGCCCTGACACGCCCACCCTCTCCCGCGAGTTCGCCTCGCCGCTCTTGAACCAGTCGCCCGACTCGGCAGCAACGACCACCATTGCGCGCGAAGGAGAGGCCGTCCAGCAGGTCAGGAGGAAACTCCTCTTACGAGGCCACTATTCTAGCCACAAACAAGCGCTATCAAGGATATTCTCTCTCTCTCTCTCTTCCCTTCTCTCTCTCTCTCTCTCTCTCTCTCTCTGGCAAACTAATAAATTGTGAGATAGGAAAATTTACAAAAAATTATATAGTATTCCGCAATATGAAACTACTTGTAAAAAGTACTGTCTGATCTTTTAGCAGTGGATGAATAAAATGCTGTAAAATCATGCAGAGCTCCATGGGGCTTCTGTGACATTTCTGGAAGGAGAGATAATAAAAAATAGGAATTTGATTATAATAAAATATTTATTTAACAGTAACATGACTATTGTAAAATAATTTATTAGAATAATAATAATAGTAATATTAATAACAATAATAATAATAATAATAATAATAATAAAATAGTTATACCATAACAATAAGCATAATAATATTACATAAGATTTCAGTACTGATGGCGACATAACTCTTGCTATCAATGGGTATCATGATTAACGAACAGTGGGTGGAGTCGGCGGACGTGTATGACACGTCAATGGTGAAGGGAACCCGACAAGGAGAGGAGAGCCAGGAGGTCAGTGGGGAGGATTTTTGAACAAATAACAAATAAATTTTCATGTCCATCTACATTTCTATCTCATTTTAACATGCGGAATTACTGTAAAAATGCGATAAAACGGAAAATAAAATTTCACTTTTTCAGTACTAGAAAGTTTTTTTTAAGTCATACCTTCAGCAAGGCTGGGAAACGACGAGGAATGAAGAGGAAGAGCAGACGACGAATGGCGAGGAGCCGAACATCATCCATGTGGGCACTGCAATCTTTTATTTGTTTATTTTTAAATTTAAAAAAAAGATAGTAATGGTAAAATAAATTGCAAAAAATTTTTTTTTTTCATAACTCTTCGCATTTCTTAATCTCTTTCCCCATATCTCTTTTTCCATCTCCCTCTCTCTCTCTCTCTCTTTCACTCTCTCTCTCCATCTCTCTTTCTATCTCCTTCTCTTCCTACCCCTCTCTCTCTCTCTCTATTACAGGTGATGATGCTCCCGCATCCGAACAGCGCCCATCTCCCGATCTCCCTCCAGGCGGCAGGCCACAGGCCCTTGGGCTATGCGCTCAAGCTGGCGTCGCTGGTCTACCGAGAAACGGTCGCCCACGCTACCCGATTTGTACGTCAACCATGAGTGGAGGTCATCTGACCGTTAAAGAAGAGCGCGCCAAATCTCTTATCTAATAATAGAAAAAAACGTTTAAAACCCAATCTAATTTGTAAATAATTAATCTGAATCTCTTAACTTTATTTCCACAGAAGATAGCCCAGTGTTTCCAACCTTCTACCATTTAGCGAGCCCAGACGACGTGCTCATGAGGATGGAGGAGGACGAGGAGAAGCTGCACAGAATGGCCCTCTCCGATCTCAGCTCCGACCGCTCCTTCGCTCTCCCACTGTTTGTGGGCGAGAAGACCGTCAGAGCACATTATTTCTTTACTTCCTCTCTCTCTCTCTTTCTCTCTCTCTCTCTCTTCCTCCTTTCTCTCCCCTTTCTGTCTCTTTCTCTCTTTTCTCTCACTCTTTCTCTCCTTTCTCATCAAGAAACACTCACTGATTCAGGGATTCAGGTCGGACAAGGAGGTCTTCGAGAAGGATGCCCACTTCTCGTGGACTGGATGCTCCATGCGGAGGGACCGCGCGATGCGCGCTACACTTTCTCTTTCTCTCTCTCTCTCTCTCTATCTCTCTCTCTCTCTGTCTCTCTTTCTTTCTCTTCCCTCTCACTCCCATTGAAACTCTCTCAATTCTCATTTCACTCTACTACCCTTAATCCATATCTTCTAACACAACTTCGTTTCCCTTTCAGATCCACGAGCCGACTGAAGAAGAGCGTCTGGCCGCCTTCCATGCGTACGCGGCAGACGAGGAGGAGCAGGAGAGGAAGAGAGCGGCCGAAGAGCAGGACGAGTACGTTGCTGCTTCTGAAATACCATTGGATATAATCGGAGAGAGAGGAAAAAAGGGAAAAGGAAAATGTTATTTGAGAATGTATATTATATTTTTAAGACGAACAGAATGTAGGGTGGGGCAAAGGAGAAAAGATTGTGAGATCTATAAAGCGGAAATAAACTGTCAAGAATAAAAGAAATATGATGTGAACCAAAGACTGCAAGAACACTCTGTTAGGAGGAAAAATTCAGCAATATCGTGTGAAAAGATAAAATTACTGGTAAAAAGGGTTAAGAGATTGTGAGGATAAGAAAGGAAGAACATGAGAGTCAGAGAAAAAATTGTTTATGAAAAGAAAAAAACTAGCAAAAAAAAATGGGAGAAGATTAAAGGCTGAAATAGAGAGTGAAAAATAACAAAAAATTGTTGGGCAAAAAAACGAATAGTTTGAGGAGAGGATAAGATATTGTGAAAGTGCAAAAAACAGCAAGCGAGTAGTATAAATTCGATGTGAAAAGGAAAAATCGCAACGAAAAAAATTGTTGAAGAAAAGGGAGGGAAGTTTCGAGTACTTTAAAGGAGCAAAAAATTGCAATGATTGAAGAAAATAATATGATTTCGATAGTATTTTCAACATGTGCAAAAGTATCTGATCACTTGTGCTATTACTTGAATATTATCAAGATTTTTTTTACTCCTTTTTTAAAATAGCACACGTAGACTCTTACATACCTGCAGCTTCCGCACGCCGACGGACTTTCGCTGGCGCCCCGCACGCGGCTGGGACTCCGCGGCCACCCCGACACCAATCAAGTCTGGAAGCAGAGAGAGAGAGAGAGAGAGAGAGTGAAAGAAATAGGAAGAGAGAGAGAGAGAGAAAGACAACGAGAGAGCGAGAAATAGAGAAAGATAGAGCGAGAAATAGAGAGACAGAGAGTGAAAGAAGAGAGAGAACACAAGAGAAAGAGAGGGATGAGAGAGAAGAAGCAGAAGGCTCTTATTAAGGAAGCGCCGCATGGCCACGGTGGCCATCGATGAATCGGAGAACGCGGCTAAGAAGCGCAAGGAGGATGAAGCAGCGCTGCTGGAAGATGAGGCAGCTTCTCTCGCCCATCGCCGTGGCGCCCCCGCTCGCCTCAGCCGTCTCCGCGAGATCGCCGCTCGGTAATCTCCGCCGCTTTCTAGCAACAGGAACATCGTGACGGGAAACGAGATCTTTTTTTGCTAGATTAATTAAAAAAACTTTTGGCAACAATTCTCCGCAGGGAAAAAAAAGTCTACTTATATAGCTTGGATAATAGAAAGGAACGAGAGAGGCGATTGAGCGGTTGTGAGAGGGGAAGGAGAAAAAGAAAGAATAAAAAAACAGAACAGAAAAAATTATCATTAGAAAAAAGTAACAAGTAAGGCCAAAAATGTAGAAATAAGAAAATAATAAATACGAAATTAACATTATATTTTTGAATTTTCGGCTGTAGCTAGGGAATAAAAGCCAGTGTTGAGGGCGTAGCAACTCAGGGTGTGCTACATGGCTAGTGAATCTAGAACCCTCGGTAGGGTATGCCAAATTTGACTTTTTAAAATCAAAAGTTTACTATAAAAAATTCCGAGTGGGGCTTCAGATGGCCCAAATTCATACGGTGGGACCGTAATAACGAGAAGAAAAAGTACCTATTCATTTACTTCTTGTAGCGGCGGTCTGAACGGCACGCTGCTGCCTCCTCTCGTGCACGCCACGGTCCCGCGTGGAACTCCGGCTCCCGCTCCGCAGCCGACTCCTCCTCTCCCTGCTGCCGTGCCGGTGCGCGTGCTCCCCCCGCGCAAGGCCGCCAAGCGGAGGGCCCAGCAGCAGCAAGCAGTCACTACCGTCTCGACGCCTCCCTCGTCTCCGGCCAAGACGACGCCGCCCTCTTCGCCCGCGGACTCGGACGAGACTCCCGACGTCTCGCTTCCGTCGGCCCTCGGGCACGTCAACAGCCACCTCCGCCAGCGCGTCAGTTACCATCTCAATACTTTTATAACTACTTTCACATTCTTCTTAAACTTTAAACTTTCTTAACAATTATTTAATATTCACTGGAACACTTCAATCCATTTGCAGCTTAAGACTGCCAATTAGTAAGGATAGAGCTGGACGCAATACACAGTTGCAATAGGAATTTTTTTTATCGATGAAAACTTAAGCATTTGAAAACTCGATATGACCTTTGAAACTGTGCAATATTAGATTCGAATAAACATTTTCTTTAGAGATACCACCGACCTAATTTTAAAATGCCCATGCCCATAAACCCGGAACACATGCATGGAAGTTTAGGGGTAGGATCAAGTGGCTTATGGGCACAGTCTCAAAAAAGTCCCCTTCAATATTTTAGAGGTAGCAGAGTTTGTAGTAAATTTCATGCTATGAAAATCTTACCTTTTGGCGAAAAAAAGCAAAATGGAATCAAAATATATACATATGTACAGACGAAAGGAGAAAAAAAGGCCTAAACGCACAGAATAACGACAGAGCAATAAATTACAAATATTTTACTAATATTTAGAGTAATTATAACTAAATAATTAAATATATAATTGAATAATCAGAAAAAGAACCTTTCCTTTGCAGAAGAAGCTTGATGTCCAGCTCGGAGTGCTGATGGCCCGTGCCCTCCTCGTCCAGCCGCATCTGGCAACCGGTTCGGACTCGGCCATCGTCGACCAGCTCCTCCAGGCCCACTCGAATCTCATCACGTACCACGCGGCCGTCGAGTGTCTGGTGCAGAGGGCCACGGACCGCGTCCACGTTAGAATCTTCATCATTTTACTATCGATCTCTCTTTCTTTTTCTCTCTTTCTTCTCTCTAATATTTCCTCTTTATCTCTTCCACTCCCTCTCTTTCTTCAAGCTGCTCTCCACCGACTATAAGTTCAGAAAAGAGGAAATAAATGATTTAAAAAATGGCATATATGTACAGAGAAATTACAGGCGGCCGACGAGAACTTCTTGGTGACGCCGCCCCTTCCGCGCAACGCGGAGACGCCCGAGACGAAGAGGGCGAGCAAGGCCTTCGCTGGCCACTTGGTGCGCGTCAAGGAGGCTCTCGGTGGTCGCAGCCGATCACCGGCCCCTCGACTACATCGGCCAGCTCGCCTCCAACATCTGCGAAGAGCCCGTGGCCCCCATGTACCCAATGTGTAGAAGCTTAGAAGCGCAAGGAGGAGGAGGCAGCCCAGCTCGAAGAGGAAGCGGCGCATCTCGCCCATTGCCGTGGCGCACCCGGCCGCCTCAACAGGATCCGCGAGATCGCCGCACGGTAAGCTCCGCTTACTAGCAACAGGAACATCGTGAATTTTTTGGCTAGAGTTATTTTTTGAATATTTTTGGCAACAACTCTCCGCAGTGAAAAAAGTCTATTTATATAAGCTTTGATAATAGAAAGAAAAGTGAGAGGAGAAGGAGAAAAAGAAAGTGAGAGCGAGAGGGTGGGGTTAATAGAATACTAGCTCATTCACTGCTTGTAGCGGCGCGCTCAACGGCACGCTCTTCTCTCCACTCGCGCAGTCCACGGTGCCACGCGGAGCACCGTCTCCCTCTCCGATGCCGTCTCTTCCTCTCCCCGGTTCGAGTGCTCCCGCGGCGAAAGGCCTCCAAGAGGAGGATGCAGCAGCAGCAGCAAGTAGCCGCTCCCGTTTCGACGCCACCCTCTTCGCCGGCCATGACTCTCTCCGTGTCGCCTCCTTCCGTCCGCGCGCACGTCAACCACCATGCCCGCCAGCTCGTCAGTTACCATCTCAATACTTGTATAACTATTTTCACTTTCTTTTTATACTTTCTTAACGGTTATATAATGTTCGCTAGAGCATTACTTTTTCACTTCAATCCTTTTGCAGCTTAAGATAGCCTATTGGTTTTTTTGTACTCACGTCTACAAAAATTCCGAGTAGGGCTCCAGGACAGCTCAAATTTGGGCTATACGAACTGAGAGGAGAGTACCTTTCCATTGGCTGCTTGTAGGCGACCGCTTAACGGCACCCTGCTCCCTCCACTCTCGCTGTCCACCGTGTCATTGTGCGCACCTCCTACTCCGATGCCTTCGCTCCCCGCTGCCCAGATGGTGAGATTCCGGCCTCCGCGAAGAGCAGCCACGAGGAGGCAGTCGCAGCAGGTACTCGCAGCCGTCCCTGACCTCGCTTGCCTCTTCGATTTATGATTTTGATGTTTCTTTTAATTTTATTTTTATTATTAACTGAATACTTTATACTCGTTGCTAGTTAGCGGATACAGATAAATAAGTTGCCGCCTACATGTTCGTACTTTTCCCTTGCTCTGAAGCGTCAAGCAAAAAAAGATATTATAAAACGGGGAGCGGTGTTCAACGACGGGGAATGTTAGCAGGATCCAAAAGCGAGAAAAGAAAAGAAGAGGCTCTTGCATTCTCATTTTATTCCTGTATGCTTTCTCAATGATTTTTTTTACTTTCCCATTATTCTTCACGTTTTTAAGCAAAAAGCGATATCATGAACATTCTCCCTTGTTTATTTTCCTATAGAGTATTCTTATATGTATGTATGTAACATGGATGAAGTTTTAAGCAGTATTTTTGCAGAAGCTTTTTTAATTAAATTTTTTCTAAATTATTTAAAAGACCGTCATGCATTCAATCGATTCTTTGTTTTTATATGCCTTCCTAACCGCAGAAATTCTCATCTGTCTGGCGGTTTGCCAGCCGTACAAGCTAATGCGCTACTGGAATGGTCGTATTCATTTCTTTAGTCTTCAACTAAGTTCGGAAATAGATGGAATACAAGTGATAAACCAATAACAATGATAATGACAGTCAACTAAATTCCTCCGAGCACACGCAATACAATAAAGACGATGAAGAAAATGCAATTGTTAACAATTATCGTTTTTATTCCGTATCTAGAAAACTCGCCAATTGCATTATTACTGAAAGGTTGGGAGCATTTTCTTTACAAATAAGGCAGACGATATTTCAATTAACAGACATTCGAGCGAAGGATTATAATGAGATGGACGATAGGGCAGGGAGAGAGACGAAGAGCGATGAAAGCGACAGCGGACCGAAGGCAACCATCTTCGAGAGGCGATGAAGAGAAGAATGACACTGAAATGCTTTCCGTCGGATTCTATTTGGGATTTCCCAATATGTTCCTGGGGATTGTTCATACTCTTAAAGTACGCTTAAGAAATAAAGTTTAACACAAAAGTTCCTGGTTTACATATATTCTTTTTCTTATCTAACATGTAAAAAAAAATATTAACAGGATAACTTGCACTTGAATATCAGATTTAGATTTCGTGCGGAGAATAAATGAACTTAGTAGAGGCCATCACAGTTCAGGCACGAAATGTGGGAAGTTTCGTGTGTTTTGGCTTAAAAGTGTATTTTTAGTACACATTTAACAGTATGATTACACCTAAGTGCACGCTGCGAAATCCCTATAAAAGCGAAAAGGAAAGCATATCAGTGTCATTCTTCTCTTCATCGCCTCTCGATGGTCTCCTTCGGTCCGCTCTCACTTTCATTCTTCCTCATCTCTCTCCGTTCCCTCTCTCTCGCCCTCTCTCTCGGCCTAAATCTTTGAAGAAGAATTCTGTGCTCTCATACTTGGAATATCTCGACCCTCGTATATTTCCAAATAATTCCTCCCTACTTTTCCTTATGTTCCCGTAATTTTTCTTGGTGCGAAAATCAGAGAGAAAAACAAATTGTTTGCATTTTGGTTTGTCAAATTGTAACATGTTGAATTTTCAGGTAAACTTTTCGATAAGAAGAAGGATAAAGATAAGAAGAAAGAAGAAGCATGTGAGGTTCGGAGGACAAACAATTTTCAGTTAAATTCATACGTGCAGAACTGAAGATTCCATGACATCCGAGGACACATGCATGGATCAGTTTCTCCTGGGATATCAAGTTCAAAACTTAAAAGGGATGGAAAAACTTGAAAATACCAGAAAGTGGAGAAGAAAAGTTCATTTTAATTGCAGAACTCGAGTGGATCGAACAGCGCTGGAAGTGGAAGGTCTTGTCAGGTGAGCTCGAAAGGCTAATAATAATAAATCTGCATTAAATGATCGAAATAAACTGGTACTAATCTATAAAGACTTTTTCAAATAACAGAATTACTGGATATTTTACACTTTCGTTTAGGACATTCGTGCTAGTGACTACCAGGTGGAGGAGAAGGAGAAACAGTCGAAAGTGAAACCACCCGCGACGAAGGAAGATCGTCGAAAGGTCTCCACTTCTTTTTCCCCAATAAGAAATAGCAGGCAGTTCCAAAATGCCACGACGATGAATATGAAGCAATCGAAATTCTTCTCATTTTTCAGCGCCAGATCGCTAAGTTCTCTGAGGTCTGGCAGCATTCTCAGAATTTAATGAAGAATTTCACTTAATGCCTGCGGATTCGTCAAATGCTCTATTTTATAAAACTTTGAGCAAAAAAGCGAGAAAAAAAAACCTCGCTTTTATTTAAAAAAAATCTAACCAAGAAAATTTAATTTGAGAAAATGGCCCGAATCCTGTCGAAGGTCAAGTTCTACCACGGCCTGGTGCCCAAGTCCGAACTCGAGGAGACCTTCAAGGCGCGCCTTCACTTTCCCCAATCTATTTTCCTTTCTCATCAAAAAGTATGTATATCCAGCTAAAATTATAATTTGATAATAATACAAAAGTACAAAGAGGATATAAACTCATTTTAGGGCGCCCGACCAGGCGATTTCATCATTCGGAAGGTAAGAACTTCGGCTTTAAGAATGAAACTTGAGTAAGCACCCTTTAATTCTCTTTAGAACGAGCGTCCCACAACGGCTCGCGTGAGCTACGTCCTCTCTGTGTGGACTGCGCATCCCGGAGGCTCGGGCAGCCTCGAGTTCCTACATCTTTCATACTTTTCTTTAGTTTCCGGGATGCATCGCCTAAGATAAAAATTATGGCGAAATATATGCATATATGTACTAAAAAGTACTTGCAGACATTACGAGATCTACTTCACGGTCAGTAAGGGATGGCGCATGCGGACGGTTCGCGATTCGTTTATATCTAAATATTATATCTAAATATAGATTTAGTTTATATTTGTATAATATAATTCATATACCTTTAGAAGGAGAAGAGCGATCCGCTGATCTACAAGTCCATTTTCTCCGAACTCATCCACTATTACCACACTTCGCAGCAGCGCTTTGGCCTGTATGTAGCAAAGATCCTTGGTACCGGATCCGATTAGGAGGAGCCTTCGTATCCGATATCAAGGAATCATGTGTTGGAGCATCCATCCCTTCCACACTCATCTCCCGTTTCAGGGGCAGCGTCCTCGTGAGGCCACTGAAGCGCCCCGACTTCCACGTCCTCCGCGACGACGTTTACTTTGATGCGGATGAGAAAGGCAACTTGATTAAACTTGGCGGTTAGTTTCTTTGGAGATTGGGAGAGAAGTTCTTTGATCCGAAATAATGTTCAAATATTTAGCACTTCCTTTCAAGGTCTACATGAAATACATCCATTTCAGAAGGCGCCTACGGCAAGGTCTACAAGGGAAAATTTAAGGATGGAGATGAGAAACACGCAATCGCGATCAAGGAACCCAAAATGGGATCGCCTGGAGATCTCAAGAAGATGCTCGGGCCATTCTTCGAGGCGAGCGATGTCATTCTAATTGGAATCAAAATTTGGCCCTCTTCGAAGCCTGAATCTCATTTGGGAGACACATTTTGAATGGCCAATTTGAGCCATTCGATAATTTTGTCATTTCAAGTGACCATTTCAAATGTAACTTGTGCGATTCATTTAAGTCTCAATTTCTTCAGGAATGCCGCGTCATGGTTCAGCTGAAACATGCCAACATCATCAAGGCATCTGAAGAATTTAACTTTTTGATGATTGATTAAAAATTATATAAAATGCTTATAATTGCGACAAAAATATTCTTTTAAATTCCCTTTTTTCAGCTTTACGGCGTCTGCGTCGAAACAACTCCATTGCTCATTATCACCGAGTTCGCGAGTGGAGGCAGCATGCGGGTATTTAGAGAACATGATTCTACTGTTTATATCTAGATAAGGAAGGACAAATCTCTTCCCTCTCGAGATAAAGGGAAAATATGAGCCCCGAGAAATCTGTTTTTTTTTTCAGCACTTCTGCGAGAAAAACACAGTGAATACGACGCTTCTCGCGAAGTTTGCTTGCGATGTCGCCTGTGGGATGGCATTTATCGCGGAGAAAAACGTGGAAATTTTTTTTTTCAATTTTGGAACATAATTTTATTTTATCTAATTATTCTTAATAATGTAATTTTATATTGATTATATTATTTTATTTATTAATATATATTTTTCTTATCGTAGATCGTTCACCGCGACCTCGCAGCCCGCAACGTCCTCGTTGTGGATGGGGACAAGGTTTCAACACTCTCCTTATGCCCATCTTAACCACCACTTGCTCTCTTCCTCTCCCTTTCACCACGTCCCACTACCACTCTAACCTCTCTCTTCTTCACCATAGTATCTAACCCTCTCTCTATTTGCTCTCTGTTTCTTTCTCACTCACACTCTCTTTCTCCCTCTCACTCCCTCCCTCTAATTCCAGGCAAAGGTCTCCGACTTTGGCCTCTCGAAGTTGTTGGTGGGCGGCGAGGCTAAGATTCATACCAACGAATCGATGCCGCTTCGTTGGGGCGCTCCCGAAACGATGGTCGAGGAAGGGGTCCGCTTTCCTCTGCTTTGCTCTCTTTCCATTTCCCCTTCTTGTTCCCTTCGTCATATCTCTTCGAATTCGAAGAAATAAGCCATCTATTCAACATGGAAGTCAATATCATGAAACATTTCACCTGATATGATCCTCGCAATATGAAATGTATTGAATATCCATTCCTGTATTTATTCGTCGATGTCTTTTCTCACTCCTTTTATTTGAGCGAATTTACACGGAGAGGTCGGACGTCTGGTCGTTCGGGATCACGATGTGGGAGTTCGGGACCCGCTGCAAGGAAGAGGTGCCCTTCAAGGGCTATGATAACGAGGGTGCTAAATCGTGGAAGGAACACGTCAGCTCTTGTTTCACTATCTTATGAATCCGAGATCCTGAAATTGCTAACAAAACGCCAAAACATATCAAGGATCCTACTGTTGCCATTAGAGCTATTAAAATTAGAAAAGAATATTTCATGTTGGTTGAACAAGTACTTTTTCTTAAGTTTCCCAGATTGCAGATCAAAAACGGCACGAATGACGTGGACCCGTTCACCCAGGACGATTCAAAGGCGGCCAGGTCGCAGCGCGCCAACTTCCCCGCCTTCTTTCGCCACGCGATGAAGAAGTGCCTCGCTCGGGTAGGCGGAGCTTAAAGAAGCCAAACAAATACTCACTGTTGAATTCGCGCCATTTTGCCTGACACAGGGGCGAGAGTGCATATGTGATTTAGAATATTCTGGAAAAATAAAATGTTCCTTCAACATCTTTAATATTGAAATGAAAATGGTGGGGAAATAGAATTTGAGCATCTTTTAGAATCCTTCTGGCCGTCCCACCTTCGTCGCCCTGTCGGGCTTTCTCAACAGCGAGTACGAGATCCTGAAGGCTCAGAAGTAGAGCGTCTCCTCTTCCTCTCTTTCTCTCTCTTCACTCTCTCTCTCTCACTCTCTGACCCCCTGCGTCTCCCCCCCTTCCTGCCCCTCTTTCCGAGCAAGAGCAGCTTAACAGCTTCTTCCCATCTTCACTCTTCCTATTCCCCGCTCCTACCCCCTGACTGTCTGCCTGGCTAACTGCCTGATTGACTTCCCCTCCCAGCCCCAACTACCGATAAAATTAGTTTGTGAATGAGCATATTGATTAAATTTGGAATTTAGTCCTCATCGAAAGCTGAAAATAATTATTCAATACAAATAGTGACATCCAACGGAAGGAGGTGTTTTGAGTTGAATTCTTTATATTCTCTTTGTAAGAACATAGGAGGTCGACCAATCTGAAGCTATTCGTTTTGCGGCATGTGAAATTATTATTATTATTATTATTATTATTGACTGAATACTTCATAATCGTTGTTAGTAGCGGATACAGATAAATAAGTTGCCGCCTACTAGTTCGTACTTTTCCCTTGCTCTGAAGCGGCAAGCGAAAAAAGATATTATCAAAATGGGGAGCGGCAAAGGACTACTTCATTTCAAACAAATATTCAACGGCGGGGAATCTCAGCAGGATCCAAAAGCAAGAGGAGAATTTCATGCATTCTCATTTTATTCCTGCTACGAAAGTAGAATTTTTTAACTCAGTGATTTTAACTCACCTTTCTGCTAAATGGAAACACTATACTACTCTTCAGAGAACTTAAAATAAGATGCGAAAACATCGTATGTGAAATAAATTTATTTCACATACCTATCTATTTTTTGGTGCTCGCGCGATGCCATTAAAATGCTCTTTTTTTGCTCATAAGCGATTTGATTTTCATGTACTCTTTCAGCTCGTTTTATTTTCAGCAGGTATCTTTTTCATGCAGAACAGTCGCTATGATCTGCGAGTGCGAGTGTTTCTGCTGTTAGAATGGCATTTCCGTTGGAAGGGTTTAACAAGCAAAAGAAAAAGATGAATAAATCCTTTTTCGTTCTGTTAATATTTACGTAGCCTTAGAAACCCTTGATTGGTGGCGACTTTCTTTGACATCAACAACTTAGAAAGGGCAAATATCCGTGATGTGATATATTCTTGTCATTGTGCATATTCATGGCAGTATCCCACCAGCATCCTTGCATAAGGTTGGCCGACAATATACATATTCTTGAATGAGGTAATAATTAATAAGCGAGCATTTATGTATGCCGACATAACAAACAAGAATGGGTTGAGATAGACGAGAGGAATCCACACGAGGTGCTCAATCGTTAGGATGAGAATTCTTGTAGCTTATTGTCAGCCGCTTAGGCATTCTCGACCGATCCGAAGGTATTCTCGTAGTAACGAGAAAAAATGAGTGAAAGAGTTCCTTTAACCTACGCTCTCTTCGACATGCAATTCATGCCTCAGGGATGATTCCGATCGCAAGTCTGGACGTGTGGGCGGAGCCTAACGAGACCTTCATGTAACTTGTTCAACACCTGCAGAGGCATTTCCGAATTGTTTGCCGAAACTCTGTCGAGAAAAGTGCGTAGAAATACAAATCGACTACGTACCTGAAGAGAGGTAACGTTGAGAAGGAAAGAAGTGGCGTGAAATTATTTTGGAATATAAATCATTAGCTTTGTATTCAAAAAGAGTATATTTATGGTTTTAAATGTGTAAATGAATTAAAACAATTGGGGGAGAAATCGGACCGCCTCATCACTGAGGCGGTCTCTCGAAAAGTTAAGAAGATGTAGACGAACCCGTCCACATAAATTTGAAATTGCTCGATTAGAAAGAACAGCAAGTTGTGAATCTGAACATCTATAACGTCCATTCAGAGACTTGGGAGTCAATAGCCTTCCAACAATACATTCGTATATGTCGCTCTTAATCGTTGCATCCCATGTCATATCGAACCAACCATTTCTGGTGCTCGGCACGTGATATAAATGAGTGTGGTTACAAGCAGCAAAATCGAAGGACGCCATTGGCTCACGGTCGGATATGAAGACCTTGTAAATGAAGTAAAACTCACACTCAAAAAAACTTACATTTAGTACCATGAGGATTCTTATTGGAAAGGATCAGAAAGTGGCGATGACAAAGAAGTGGATAAACACGTACCGAAGTTGGATAAGCTTGCCGACGAGTGCAATTGTGAGGAAACAGATGAGCGCTTGGGGAAGATAAGTTGAGCACACCTGAATACCACATTGTTTTACATGTAGTCCTCATCTTATAACTTAAGTGTTTCCTTAAGAAGGACTGCTTAAGATAAAAGGGCAGAGGGTGGCCATACATACTAGTTGTCCGCGCGGGACACTTACAGAGAAAGTACGGTAATTTCAGAGTTGCAACAACCTGGAGAACTACGTATCGTATATTCGTTGCTTCGATAATGAACTCTGGCTCGAAGTATTCTTCCCTAAAATGAAAAAAAAGCAAACACTCATAATGTATTGTTGTAGTCTTGTTTGTAAGTTATATTATTTTTCTTTTTCAATTTAATCTGATCGTCTAATCAAATACAATACGCATTATGACAAAAAATATTAAATATTTCAGATAACAAATAAAATACACATTATGATTGAAAATACAGATAACAACTGTACAATCAATAATTGCATGTTTCTAAAGTGGAAGTACTACTCGCTTTTTCTGTGGATGGCATCTATGACGAAGGCAACGAAAGGCAGCAGGCTAACCAGCAGGAAAGGGGTGACTACGATGGCCGCAATGGCAATGAGACGATGAGTGTGAGCTGTATTTGTTCAATTTGTTTTCAGCTCTTTTTCTAACATAACATTGGCTATTCGTCTCTTTTTCACACAAGTTACTTGAGCAACTCACTACAAATAAGGGAATGCAAATTTGTGAGAGACCATTCTTCATAAACATCTCTTTAATTCATCAAACGTCAACCAATACTTTTGAAGAAAATCGGTCGATATACAGCGACGCATCGCTCTATGCTCGTGGCAATTATGAGGTAGGCACTGGAATTAGAGAGACAGACAGAGAGAGAGAGAGAGAGAGAGTGTGTGTAGGAGATAGAGAGATTGGGAGAGAGAAAGAGATAAGCAATATAAAGATAAAATAGATAGATGTCGAAGTAAATGGAGGGAAAAGAAGAAGAGAGAGATGAGCGAATTCATGAGAGATCAATAATGTGAATCAAACAACTAATAGATTTCATTCATGATAAGAAAGTGTTTTACCTGTTCATTCGCATCCATTGTGTCATTATTTGGCAAAAAGTAAAAATTATTGCCTTGCAAGTGAACTGGAAGGCATGTCGTAATACATTAAGCCGAATATGTTGGATATATATAGAATGTCGCAGGCTATCGCAGCCTGAACTTAAATGATAACCCTTGTCTTTCCATACTTTCCGTGGGGATCTGAAGGTATATTTTCTTCGCAAATTATATCGTCTATGTAGCTTCCGGTTCGGGAATCTATAAGCCGAGTAACTTCAGTAGAACCAGGCTAATAAAATCATATAAATTCCTCTCACGAAAGTTAAGCCGAGACTCAAATTTATGTTTTTTTTTCCCAGGACTGTCTATTATGTTATTCGACTTTTTCTCGTGTGTCGCGGCTATGTTTCGTTAGAGGATTTTCTATGATGTGTTCGTCTGAA
Organism: Allodiplogaster sudhausi; assembly: GCA_945643635.1. Taxonomy (NCBI): domain Eukaryota; kingdom Metazoa; phylum Nematoda; class Chromadorea; order Rhabditida; family Diplogasteridae; genus Allodiplogaster; species Allodiplogaster sudhausi. The sequence goes on from CALZFC010000254.1 coordinate 114,464, forward strand.
AGGGGTTTCCGTGCGTGGCACTTCTTCAAGACTCTCAACCGGAAGCTACGATATATTTTTATTCCCGCAGTTATACGAAGAAAACATCCCTTCTGATCCCCGGAAGCAGAGAAAAACAAGAGTTCTCTACTTTTTCTAAATCATAAGAAGGCTATAATAAGAAGGAATAATTAGCCAATAAAAAAGTTAAGCCCAAAAAATGCCCTCTTTTGTCTTAGGCATCTTACAGTTATGTCAATTTTTCTATTTTAAACGTATTATGTATAATTTTGTATAGTCGTATCAACCTTGAGGAAAATGTACTTATCCGCCGGCATTTTGTGAAGTACGAACAAGCTGATAGATTGATTTATTGCTCCTGCAATTTGTAAGAAGTTGAATCAGAAAGAAGCAACAAAAAAGACAACTCACCAAGGCCATAAAGGGCGGGGAGAACGTAGTAATATAAGTAACCAAGTTCGAAAATTGTCGGTGGGCTACAGCCAAAGGAAGAAATATGAATTTCTACAATATTTAATTCAGCATTTAGCAATAATGTCAAGTAAATAATCTAAAGTGAAAAAGAGAAAGCTCTAAAATCTAAAATGTTTGTTGAATTGGATAGTAATGATAGAATGGAAGAAGGTTGAATTAAAGGAATAGTCAGAGTCTGGGGAAAACAAAATGTCAGCTATAAAGAATTCTCACGTTATCTTTGTCTTTCTATGAGAGCGTATTTTATGGTGCGTCAACGAGATAATATTGAAAATTCTCGAAACCGCCAGTGCCTAGCCCAACATTAACCTATATTTGGACGTGCATATTTTTGTAAATTGGCCAAACTTTCTGACACTATGTTTTAGACAAATTTGAATTTATCAACGTTCATAAATCCATACATACATATATTAATTGTTCAATATACGGCTCCTTTAAATAGACCCATGCGAGCTAGTAGCATCGTTTTTACCTAATATCATTGCCGACGAAAGCAACAACGGCACGGAGAGAGTTCCAAGAAGAAGAAGAGAAGACCTGCCTAGCAAGCCTTTCCAGCAAAAGAGGAAAAGAGTACATTTCACCATTTGCACAAATCTCCTTTATTCCACACTCATCATTGGCGCGTATATATTACATACATATTACTCGCTCTCTATCACAACCATGATCCGACGTTTTGGAATTGCTCAGGAAATGAACAACGCCATCGCCCAAGAACTGAGCTTCTGTTTCGACCGAACGAACACTGACGACCTGGCGCCAGTTGCCCGCAGCCTCTAACTTCTTCAGAATTGGCTCACGGCTGAGAAGCTAGCACAGGGGAAAATCGCCCACCACCCGACGCTAGAGTGCCTGCTGCGCCAGAGAGAGGCGGACATCGAGGCCAGAGATAACAGCCTACAACAGCAGCTCGAGTGGCGCCTTTTTTTGTGTTCAGTATAATTTTTCCTAACGTTCTTGTGCTTCGATGCAGAAAATTATACTGAACACAAAAATAGTAATGAATTCTGAAAAGAAAGCATTTACAGGGCTTAATTTCGCTCGGCCTCTTCGTACATAAATATACAGTACCGCTCAGCGGCCAGGGGTCTATGCTATCGCTATAGCCGCAATAGCATAGACCCCTGGCCGCTGAGCGGTACTGTATATGTATGTATGTACGAAGAGTATGCTTTATCACGCATACTACATACACAGACATGGTGAGGGAATGGGGAGGGGAACTATCGTAGAGCAGCGCCCGGGAAAGAGGCACTGCCCGCCGGGTCGCCCTCCCCCCCCCCCCCCACTTCTCGGGGCGGTGCTTCCCAGGAGAGGTTGTTATCGGGGGTGCCCACCATGTACAATACAAAAGAAACTATTACAGACAAAAAAAGAAATCTACCAAGTTCACTCTCAACAACTATAGCGATGGAAAAGAATAGAGCTTAAACACTGCACATGCGTATTTTTCTTACCAGCACCATTTAGTTGTACATAGATATTGAAAACTCGCAACCCAGCTCATGACGACAGAGGAAATGGACAGTCCGATTGCGCAATAAGATCTCTCTTTCTCCAATAAGATCTCGCTGTCTCTCTTTCTCTCTCTCTCTCAGTCTCTTTCCGTCGCCTTTGCTTTCCCCTCCCTACATTTGCCTGTCTCATCTCTCTCTCTCTCTCTCTCTCTCTCTCTCTCTCTTTCGTGAACTCCGTTTCTTATCTCGTCTGCGCGATCTCAATATATGCACGTGCGTTATGGAAATACTTCTGGATAGAGAAATGCGTTTTCAGGAGGGGGGGGGGGAGAGTAGCCAGAGTGAGAGATGGATTTTGGCCGTGTTGCCATATCTCGTATGGCAGGTTCTCTTCTTCTTCTTTCTCTTACTCTTCTCTCCGTTCACCGGAGAATGTCGGTCTTGTTCACCTAGGAAAAGTCACGTCGGCATGCAAAGAATTAGCCGTTCTCACGTAGCCGTTTTGTCTTCTGCCCTTTGGTCTTAAGCAGTCCTTCTTAAGGAAACACTTCAATGGCAGCGTGGCGAAGACGACCTACATTTTATTCGACGAAACATCAAAATTCACGTCGTGATAAGCTAGTTTTATTCTCTCTTGTCTTACATGACCGTAATTTTTATGCCGGCCGTAAGACGATGGTTCTCCATGCTGCGACTGAAAGGTGAGCCAGCTTCTATTGCTAAGGGATACTACGAGCAAAAACAGCGTATATTTTTAACCGATCGATATATCAATTCTGATAATTTATCACAATATTGTATCAATTTTGGAACCTATTATTCGATCAATTTATCGTTGTATCCGGTCAATAATGTACATAGTTGTCATGGATCCATGTATGTACGTATATTATCTGTATGTTTATTTAATCTTGCCTTAGAAGCCATCTCGACAGCAACAACATTCGTACGACAATCTTCTCCTCGTGTTCGATGGTTGCTCGTCGCGGCGGCAACAATCATAGCCATTCTGGTCGCTACCCATTTCTACAGTAGCCAGACGTCGTCTGAAGATCCTCTGCAACCCCATCACAGACCAGGCGAGGAATCTCGAGAAGACACTGTACACCCAGTGTTAGCACCACGTGAAGCCAAACGGGAAGCTCAACTAAAGAAAAGCCAGCCTGACAATGAGAAAACAAAGGAAACTCAACTCGAGAAACGCGAGATACATGGTCTGGTGGAGAAAAGTGAAGATCAGGCGGGAAAACATGAAAAACAGACCGAACAAGTAGAAGCTCAGATCGAAGAACGCCAAATACAGCCGACTACAACGGTGAGTTATATTAACATAGAAGCAATGTTATGTTATTTTTTTATTTTTATTTTTCGAATTTATCTTTACACGATTAAATTGTTTAAATAATAAAATTTTATTTACTGAATACTTTTCTCCTTCAAGACTGAACCTGATCTTCCTGATGAGATTGTCGACGTTACTCCTCTGCCTCGTCCACGCAATTTGTCCATTTCTATTATAAGCGTCGTTACAGATGGCATGAATTATAATGAGCACGACATTGCATTGAACAGGTTGGTTTGTGTCCAATAGATATAATTATTGGATAAATTATGTTTTTTTTTGAATATTTTTTTGTCGATTTAAACAAGCTACTTAATTAATTCAAAGTTCTTTTAAATTTTATATATGTACATACAGAAATCGTAAGGATATTTTCCTATATGTAAAATACTTTCTTCTTTCCTAAACAGTGTCAAGTGCTACGCCGCCTTGCACAACTACACTCTGGTGACAGTTAACGACCGCGACTACTGGCACGTCTGTAAGCATAAGCATGTATGCTGGTTTATTTCTTTCTCCCCCCCCCTCTCTCTTTCTCTCCTTTCTCTCTCGTTCTCTCCCTCCCCTCTTTCTCCCTCTCCCTCTCCAAATCTCTCTCAATCTCCCTCTTCCTCTCTCTCTCTGTCTCTATCCCTCTCTCTCTCTATCTCTCTCCGCCTCTCCACCCTCTCTCCATCTCTCTCTTTCCAGCCAATGTTCCGTCGTCATTGCATAGTCGCTCATCTACTTGCCCGTGAACCACCCGGCGCCGTCTTCCTCTTTATCGATGCTGATTTCATGGTCGTGAATCCCAACAAGTTGGTATATTTTTAATTAGTCTTTTTTTTTTAATTATTCTTTTTTTTTATACAAAAAATAACTCCTTGTAAAAAAATAAAATAAAAAGCCACGCTACTTGAGGCTGATCGAAGAGTACATCTACGAAGACAGCGACATTGTCCTCTCTGACCGCTTCAACAACTGGAAGGTTCGTTGGCATAATCTCTACATTTTATCGTAATCGGATTACTTTGGATGGATAAGAGAATATGGTATTAGAGGTGGGAGAATATGATATACACCGAAAATACCCTGGGAGTAGCCCCCTCCCTCATTCTGGGGTATATATTTCGGCAGGTCGCACAAGAACCCTGCTTGAAAATAGCCAGATTGAATGAGAGTGCCAGAGATCGTGGCTGTTTGAAATCTCACATAATCTTTCCGTGATCTCCCTCCCTTAATATCCGAACACAGAGTGCGGCCAGCTCGTACATCGTCCGCCACTCTCCGACCGGCCTTCAGTTCCTGCACGAGCTGGCCGACTACGAATCCCTCATTCCGAACAGCTTGCACTGCACGGACAACGCCGCACTCCAAGTAAGGAGGGTCACATGAAGAGGAGGAGGAGATAACTCGGTCAAAAGTCATTTTATTATAATATAGTGTAAAGTTGAAAAAAAAACATACATAGCCATGAAAATGGGCTTATTTTATTTTTTGAATAACACTGAAATTATAAAAATTTCATGATAACATTAACAAAATCAAGTAAAACTCCGTTGCTGAAAAATAATTTTACAATTCTTTTTAGATGCTATTGCTTGATTGGATCCTGCCGCCGAACACGATTCAGAAATCAGTATGTATAAATAAAATTCTGTACTTCGCCCACTTCCACTCTCGTGATGTTCAAAATTGCCATCCATCCCCTTTCACTATAGTCTACACTAAAGAATAACGCATTCTCACAAATATTCAAATTGTTATATCGATTTAAACTATGTAGACAAAAGAATAAGAAATATATCTGATGATCAGATGTGTCGTCGTCTCTTGGCAATCTCCACCAACGACGAAGGCCTCTTCCGGTTCGAAGCGTGCGCCCGGTGGGCCCTCGGCGTCGAGCCGTTCTTCCGCGATCAACGACTTCGCATCCTGCGCTGGGTTCCCAGACATTTTAAATTAGGCCCGAAAAAATCAGCTTTGAATTCGCGCTTTTTCCCTGACACAGGCGCGAGAGACCATGCAATTTACAATTAGAGACACGCGACTGCAATGGTCAGGAGAATTCAAAAATAGATTACGATTGAGCTTGATGCTCCTTAAATATGTCTTCAATTTTAAGAAACTTTTTCGAAGAAAACAAATGTAAAATAAAATATTTACTATAAAGTTACACAATTCTATTGGTCACAGGGCACCGGCTGGTCACGTGAGATCTGGCTGACGGCGTCGGGGTGGACGAAAGAGGACGACTTTATGATGAACGGAATCAGGAGCAGCGGGCAACTCAAGGACGTTACCATGAGGAGACACGTCAAGTCATGGTCAGAGGAAGGGGAGCAAGGGAGAGAGGATGAGGAGGGGAAGAACGTGAGGGAGAGAGGGAGAGAGAAAGCGAGAGAGACAAAGAGAGAGAGAGAGAGAGCGCAAGAGAAAGCGAAAGAGAGAAAGCGAGAGAGCGAGAGAGAGAGAGAGAAGTGAAGGAAAGTGAAAGGCCAAAGAAAACGGTTAGAGAGCATAGCATCAGGAAGAAGAAGTCGCTTCAAATCAAAATGCCCTGTTCACGCTCTTTATTACAGGACTGCAGAGGGTATTCCTAATTTGAACCGTCAGGACTTTGTTAGTCCACTCGCCAAGAAATTGAAAGTGTTAGTTTATATTTTATATGAATCAATATTCGATATATTATGCATGGTTTTTTTTATTTCTGTCCTTTGAAGATCAAAGTGTCTTTTTTCTATAAAGCAAAGTTGCTCAGCCCAGATCAAGTCTTTTTGTAGATCAAATTGTTCCATGTAGATGAAAATGTACTATGTAGTCTTCGAGTGCAGATATCACTGTACCGTTCAGATCAAACAATATTCTGCTGATCAAATTGTTCCAAGTAGATGAAAGTGTTCCGTGTAGATCAAAGTGCGCTTCCGGTCGAGCCGAGTGGTCGTACAAGGCAGCTTCATTGATCACTCCCGCAGAGCGAGCGGCTCGTCTCGCTGCAATGGAAGTCCACGTGCGGATAGAGCAGCTTCGAGCCACAAGAGAAATTGCAAATTATTCTATGCCATAAAATTCTATTTTAAATTCGCTCGCCTTCTTTTGATATTTTAAATGATCTATTCTATCATTTGCTTTTGCATAAACCTTCCAAGGAAGTTTTCACATGAATGTCTAAAACATTTTTTTTTGCTAGAAAACGATCTGTCTCCCTGGCTGCCAAAGGTCTTAAGAGGTTTTTGATCGGAAAAATCTATATATAAAAAAAACATTTGACATGTGCTGTTTATTTTGTGTACAATAAAGTGTTTCTGAAATCTTTTTGGCAGTCAGTTGATCGAGATGAAAACATTGCAGAGATATCGTTTAACATATTAATTAAAGATAATTGTGAGTAAATTCGGAGGAAAAATTAGTTGGAGCGTTTTTCTGAACAGAATATGTACATACACTTTTGTCCGGACCGTGTTTTTGGCATATACTGTTTACAGTACATTTCGAACGGTACGGTCAATTATGTCATAGGTTGTTCGTCGTGTCATCCCTTTTCGGGCTATTTTTAGATGTGCTTGCTGCGTGGTTTTGTTGTTTCTTGCGGTTATTACTTGTGAATTGTAATTAAAACACTTGTTTCTGATTGTTTAGGTCTTTCGCAATGCTTCAAATCAGCAAGGACGAGTTGGACCCGCTTGCGTCTCCCTCACTCACCAAGGTTAAACTTGCCCTTTTCATGCATCACAAAACAAGTTGCTTGTTTTTTTTTCTTTTCCCGGTTTTGTTCCCCTGCCTCATTTTCACCTTTGACATTGATTTCGACATTGCCAACGCTGCTTGCCGCCTCTATTTTTTCTCATTTGCTCGCGCTGTCCCGTGTCTCCCGCCATCTGCCGTCTCTCTGCTTCTTGAGCTCTCTTACTCTAACAACCAGCGACTCTCTCTAACTTTCTCCAATTTGCCCAGCTGTGTTCGCTTCCTGTGTTCCACAAGACTCCTAGATTGAATAGCGGTGAATCATTCACTGATTTTATATTACTTTTCAAAGTGTTGCCCAAGCAATGGCTGCGATTCCTAGTTGTGTATCATAACCTTGCTTTTGGTATTCTGTCCCATTAAAATATTATCATTTTAGGCAATATCAAATACTTTCTTTTCTAAAAAAAACAAACAAGTATCTTCGTTCGAATTATTTCTGGAGAAACTGGATAGATATTCCCTTTTAGCAGTTTGCCACATTTCCTCCTATTATTTAGTTGCTTCCTTGCTTTAAAAAAGCTTTTGAGATTAATTTTTTAATAAGTTTTTCCCCTAAGATTGTTAAACATCTTGTAGCAGTTTTTTTCTCTTAATTTTTCTTACGGTGTTTTTACCTTTAATTCTTTCCTTGCTTCCTCTTTTTTTTAAGAAAGAAAAAAACTCTCACGATAAGTTTTTTCTTCAAGAGAGTTAGCCGTTACTTTTTTTTCTCCTAAATTTTTCTTAAAGTCTTTTCCCCCCTCCCCCCCCCCCCCTCTTATTGTCTCCTTTCCTTCAGTCTCCTCCCCGTCCAATGACGAGTGGCCGCCGCGCCTCTCCCCTCGCTCCTTCCGTCTGGCTGACGGTCGCCTCTTCCTTCCTCGCCGCCGTCTCCTCCATCGCATTCGCTGTCATCTTCCAGCGTGCACTCAACGGATTCGCTCGGCAGGTATATGTTCCTGTTTACTTTGTATTTGTTTATTTGTTTTGTTTATTTAATTGTATCTATATTTTTTTAATCGTCGCAAAACACTCCCTACATTTTATTTGAATCATAAAGAACAAGAAGCGATTAAACAATAAACGAATACAAAGGCTTTCAATTTTTGTTTATTTTTTATGACTGAGATTCAAGCTATTTTTATTCGTTGATAAACGTTTTTTTCTTCAAATAAATGTGGCAGAAATATTACTCGGTTAAGAGGCATATTTGTTACTAAAATTAGGTTAGAATAAAGCCATATAAAGGAATCTTGCATTTTGGCTGTTTATCGGAAGTTCATGATTGTTTTGCACTGATTAAGGAAACTCATCTGTTTTTTGCCATTGATAATTCCTTTTCCAATTTCGGAAATTCTAATACCACTGAGACGGGAGCCCAGTTGTCCGATATCCCGTGAACTGGCGTAGACGTGAATTGGATGGGGCCGTGAATTGGCAGGGCCGTGAATTGGATGGGGCCGTGAATTGGCAGGACCGTGAAATAGCCTGATCAGTCTTGTCACATTCCAGATCGGCGCGTTCGTCTCGGTTGGCGTCTGGAACATCCGAGTTGTCTCTGCGCTCCTCGCTCTCTTCGCCGTCCTCTTCATTCTCTATCTTCTCTTCATTCATCTTGCTTCTCGTTCGTATACCTTTTTATTATTATTTGCTTTTATTCAGTATGAAAAGTGAATTTATGTATTTTGAAAATATCTACTCCTTGCCTGGTGTTGCCTGTATAAATGCGTTTTTTTTACTTCGTTTTTACGATGTGCCTTTCCTTGAATTATCAGATAGTTTTTCTTCTTTTTTTAAACTATTTCTGGCGGACATTGAAACCTAGCAGACTGTGATTCAATGATGAAGGGGCCGTAACATCTTTTTTTTTACTTCCATAAGTCTTTTTCTATGTTTTAGTCCACTTCTTCACTCGCTGCCTCAATCGCTTTGGCTCTTCGTGCGTTCTCTTCTTTTCTTCCTTTGGATCACAGGTGAATTGTTTTCAAATAAATTTTTTACATCCACTTATTTCCATTAAAAATTTACACATTCTTTTGGAGTCCCCAAGTGAGGACAACCTCTTCACTCTTACATTAAATACAGTTGATGGTCAAGTATACGGTAGAATTTGCAATATTTTTTTATGGTAGAATAAGATTTTGGCGGTAAGCTTATATTCTTTGCATTTCGTTTACGGCACAATATATTTTGGAGAGACATTTAACTTCTATGCTTTATGTTTACAGTAAAATAAATTTGGCGGCAAATTAAAAAAATATTATTCTGCTCGGCTGGGTGCTCGCCTTGTGCGCGGTGTGCGCCGTGGGTCTCGTCTACTTTATCTTCATCGGTGGAATCTACGCATTCTGTGCTCTCATCAACCAGGAATGCTTTGATTTTAAGGTTTGATTTTGGTTACTTTTTTTTTTAATATTTTTGCTAGTTCTTCGGGGTTAGATTAGGTCTACATTAATATTTAGCTTTGATGTCGAGGTTTAACTCTGGTCATAAATGTTTAGCCTTTTCTTCAAAATTAGGTTATTTTTTTTTCAAAATTAGATTGTTATTTTGCTTAAATATATGATATGTTTTTTTCTCTCGCAAACTTGGTCAGTTCTTTTTCTCATTGTCCATCACCCGTGGTTTTGGAGCGTTCGAAGCCATTATATATGATCGAGTTTTTGTAACGCCGATAGAAAAGCGGGTATGTCTCGGAAAAATAGAACAAATTAAAGAATGTTTATTGGTTTTCAGGTATTGTTACCCGCCATCGCACGAATGATCAGCAATAAGGCATGTTTTATTTTTTATTTATTTAAATATTTCTATTAAAACATCTTAGTTTTATGTTCTGTTATTATATCTTCTAATTTTATACATTTTTAGTATATAGTTTTTTTTGTTTCTAGTATATATTGAATTAGTTGAAGCTAGTACACTTTGATATCGTTACTGTCCTTCAGAATGTCGACTTGACCTTCTGCGAGAGTAAGCAAGAGTTGCTGTGCAATCGGGAGAACAACATGATCTGGTCGTTTGGCGCTGCCTTCTTTCTCGGTCTCGTCGCCTTTGCAGGTTTGTTTCATTTGTTTATCTATTTGTTGTTAATTGGAAATGTTCTATTGTATGAGTTTTCCGATATTATACTTACTGGTCGCTTATCGTTATTTCCTGATCATCGTTTTCTTTATATATTTTTAAATCTTATATTAATACAGACTCTCTCTCTCTTCTTCTTTTTTTTATAATCTTATATTATTACTGACTCTCTCTCTCTCTCTCTCTCTCTCTCTCTCGCTATCCCCATCCCTTTCTCTCGCACTATCTGTTCTGTCTGTCTCCTTCTCTGAGAGAGTAAAAAAGGCACTGTCGATTCGACAGACCCACCCCTATTTTGGGCCTCCCCTGAGCTCTACCCCACCATGTTTTTGAGGAACATTTAGACAAAAATAACTACCTCACCTTAGTTTTTGATCCCAACAACTCATTCCCAGCCCATATTTTTTGGGTCCTCGACAGTGGGTTTTATTCCCTGCTTCTCTCGCGCTCTCTCTCTCTCCCTCTCCCATCCGTCTTCATCATTTTTTCATCGTTCTCTCGCCATTTAGCTATCCTTGATATCCCAAAAGTTGCCCAACTATTTCTTTCGTTGCCAGGTTCTCTAATGGTGCAAAACGCGGTGGTCTACTCTTTCGGCAAGCGTCAAGGCTCCACTCCAATTCGACGGGCAGAGAAGACGGAGCAGTACGAAATGAAGGGGATCTAAAAAGTTTTATGTTTAGGGTTGGCCACCCAACTTAAGGGATACGGTAAGCTAATTTAAGAACCACTCATTGTTTGTTTCTTGTAATCCAAGAAGTTTTAAAATCACTTAACTCTTGAATTTTGTATAATAAGAGATATAATTGAATTGAATCTGATTCGTAGCCTATGACACAGTTGACTTGGTTATTCCCATGTTAAGAATATGTTTCTTTATTTTATTTTCACAAAGAGATTACTATAATCTCTGCTGTAACTATGCTCAATGGCGGATATATCTACTTATTCTTAGAGAATCTTTAAAAAAAAAACCAATTACTTTGACCCAAGAATCTTACGCATTTCCTCACTTTTCCATTCTACTTATCACTTTTCTACGCAACTTAATTCTTTTAACCATTTTGCTAACTTTGTCATTATGCTGAGTCGGTGTTGGTATTTCATAGTCAAAGCCTGCATTTCCAGTGTTGTTACTGCCGCTTTTTTAGCATCGGGTTCACTTTATAAATTACACCACCTCGCATTCACGCCTTTGAGATTACTATTCGTACCAAGAGATTATAGAATGAATCAGATTCGAATTAAACTGATATTGTAATTACCTCACATTCGGCTAATATTAACCATTCGTAATTCATTTTTCATTGTATTCCATTTACATTGGCTCCGAGAGCATAAAGATTGTACAACTCTTTTCGAAGAATACTGCATTTGCTTCTCATGATCTGGTTCCCCGACCTCTTCATTTATCATGGTCTTCAGCGGTACAGATTTTGAAAAAAAGCAAATGTTCGGAGAGATTGGGAGGAAGAGAGAGAGAGAGAGAGAAGAGCTGTATGCTTTCTATTAGAGCTGTATGAAGATGAGAGTGAGAAGAGAGAAGTTGATGGAAGAGACAGACAATGGAGATTGAGGGACTTAGAAAAGAGATGAAGGAGGCGAAAGAGAGAGAGAGAGAGGAATGATCGAGAGAGAAAAAACGAGGAAGAACGAAGGGAAATTTTCCTCCTATTGTACCTTTTATACATATTATTTTGTTTAATCGAAGGGTCACGGAAAAGAACTCGATCCGATGCCGCCGACCGAAACTGCGGATAAAACGGATGGTGGAGCTGCTATCGACGGGAAAGATAAGGTTACTTTCACAAAAATGTGTTATTGTTAGTTATTTAAAGAATTAATATATTGATTTCGTATCAAGTTTATATATATATATATATATATTTATATAAATTATTTTATAATACTTGACATATTGACTGTTCCATTTCCAGTGCCCCTACAAACTCTGGGACGAAGAGACCGTCTTCGAGGGACGCTGGCTGCGCACCAAGGAAGTCAAGTTCCGCACGCGTTCCGGCCAGGAGGGTGTCAGTTTTTTTAAATTATTAAGTATATATTTTTTTAATGTTTTTTTCTAATCCGTCCTCCCTTTAGTTCCACTTATAATGCATTTATTTTCTGCTGGCTTATAACCGTCGATTGCTTTTCCACACATAATTATTATGCAGCGATATAAGGTTATGTTGAGGTTTCGCTATTCATTTTATAAGTTCGTGTATTGCTGCTTACACTTAAATTAATGATATGAATGGATAGCTTTCAGACACTAAATTTTTTAAAAATTTATTTTCCTGATATCATCATTTCCGAAAGGGCTTCACTGTCAAGACGAAATAGACATTAGATAATATTAAATAACAAATTAATAAACCAATCAATTAATAACAATCATTATAAATAAGAGAGAATGGATTGTTTCTTCCAGGTATGGCAATCGTCTCATCGTGTAACCAAGCCGAAGAGCGCAGAAGTCGACGGCGTCGATATCATCGCTGTCCTCAAGAAGAATGGCAAGAAGGTCAGTTGAGTGAAAATCGATTGAAAAAGGGAATTGGGAGAGGTTATACCGCATTCTTACTCTGTTTTGTACCCCTTTCTGTTAGCTTTTCTAGAGCAAATAACGTAGTTATGCCTCTTGTTTTTGTTTACTTGAAGAGATGACTATGACAAGTTACATTAAAGGACTTTGAATATTTACTAAGATCATTCTTAAATTTAAATTTTTTTGCTGCTAATTAAATCTACAATGCTTCCAGTACTTCATCTTTGTCAAGCAGTACCGCATTCCGATGGGCGGGTTCTGCCTCGAATTTCCGGCAGGTAAATTATGTAATTCTTTAGAGTATAATTTAAAATGCTCTTTTATTTCCGATTTCACTTATTGTGTTCTACTTCAGCTTGCAAACAAACATTTGAAAAGAAAAATAACTTTCGGTTTACGGGAACGTCTTCGAGCTTCGTAGTAGACATTTAATCAATTTTTTGGGCATATGTGGTAAAAGACAATATTTTAAGATAAATAATTTCCCTGCTATTTTTCTTCAAGGCCTCGTTGACGCCGGTGAGACTGCGGAGCAGACGGCGCAGCGTGAGCTGAAGGAGGAGACGGGCTACACAGCCAGTCGCATTCTACATCGGTCGGGTTCTAACTTATTTTCTTTGTATTTCTAGAATAGTCAATAGGCACTTGACAAGCAGTTTGACAAGTTTATCAGGGGGGGGCAGTAGCCAAGTTCACAAGGGATTCATCTGTGCATAACTCAGCCAATCAGGATTTCGGTAATTTTATGATTGTAGTGGTCTCTGCAAAATTACTATTTTAGGTTAATTATGTGAATTAAAAAAAATGTATATTGAATATCGCGGGAGGAACATCTACCCCGGATTCCCTGGATTGGTCTGAACCACGCCATAAATACCCCCTAAGTGGCGGAGATATATAGAGAGCGAGGGATAGTTGGAGGCAGAGACGAGTCGCACCAAGAGAACTACACACAATAGAATACAGGAAGTCATGGCTACTTATGAATACAAGAGACCCTTATACACCTTCCCTAATTACTTAACCAGAAGAATCGGTGATGCGATTACTCTAGATCTTTCATCTAATTAATTTACATTTATTATTGTTTTAATAATCCTTTGAAGGAGCCGCGGCATGCAAGGACTCGACCCCGGCTTAACGGACGATTCCATTCAGTTTGTCACGGTTGAAGTGGATGGGGATGCGCCGGAGAATCTACAGCCAAAGCAACGACTCGAGGCAGATGAGGTGAGGGAGATTGCAGAGAGAGAGTAGAGAGAGAGAGAGAAAGACAGAGGGAGAGAGAGAGAAACAGAGAGAGAGAGAGAGAAAGACAGAGTGAGAGAGAGAGAGAAACAGAGAGAGAGAGAGAGAGAGAAAGACAGAGTGAGAGAGAGAGAAACAGAGAGAGAGAGAGAAAGACAGAGTGAGAGAGAGAGAAACAGAGAGAGAGAGAGAATAATGAAAAATCGGGATATTTCAAACAATAAGGAGTGAGCATAACACACAGCACTTCGAAACAGTGGTGTTCCATTCATTTGTTCTATCTATGGAAAAAAAAATTTGAATCTTCCGCCCTTTTTTTCGAATTTCGAAAATTTTCCCGCAATTTTTGAACCCAAAAATTTGTGCGACAATACAGTGGCCGCCGGTATCGAGGCGCACAACCTACACTGGCCGGTTCCTTCTGTTTGAAGGAGGGCGAAGGCCAGCTTCAGTAAGATGGGAGGAGCGGATTGGGTGCCCCACTTCAAAGTGAACTAGTCCCATGTACGAAAAATTCCGTCCGAGATAGGTTGCTACCGCCTCACTAATGGTTAAACTGACAACGCTCAAGAATTTTTTTGGATTTGCTCTCGGATTAATGATCCTCTAGGGTCTATGGAGAGCTCAAGAGTGGGAGGCATATTTATCAACAAATGAATGAAACAAAGTGCTGTGTAACAATGTTAGCATTTAATAAAGAAAATCATTTTACAGGCAATCGAAGTCGTCCTCGTGGAGTGCAGCAAGGCCCTGGAGTACATCGAAAAAGTTTGTTTTTACTACTTTAAAAAAATTTTGTTCTACAAAGTTGCTTCCATTCTATTAATATTTCTTTATAAAAACAATATCATAATTCTATCTTCTTAAGTAAACCAGCTTCCCCTCAATCTTCTCTCATTCTCCCTCTCTCTTCCAATCTCTCTTTTCTCTCCGTCTCTATGTTCCACTTTCTTTGTTGCTTTTCTCTCCACTCACTTCATCTCTCTGTGTCCTTATCGCTGTGTTTTGCTCATGCTCTCGCTCTCTCTTGCTCGCTCTCTCTCTCTCTCTCTCTCTCTTCCCATCTCTCTTTTCTCTCCGTCTCTATGTTCCACTTTCTTTGTTGCTTTTCTCTCCACTCACTTCATCTCTCTGTGTCCTTATCGCTGTGTTTTGCTCATGCTCTCGCTCTCTCTTGCTCGCTCTCTCTCTCTCTCTCTCTCTCTCTCTCTCTTCCCATCTCTCTTTTCGCTCCGTCTCTATGTTCCACTTTCTTTGTTACTTTTCTCTCCACTCACTTCATCTCTCTGTGTCTTTATCGCTGTGTTTTGCTCATGCTCTCGCTCTCTCTTGCTCGCTCTCTCTCTCGCTCTCTCTCTCTCTCTCTTCCCATCTCTCTTTTCTCTCCGTCTCTATGTTCCACTTTCTTTGTTACTTTTCTCTCCACTCACTTCATCTCTCTGTGTCTTTATCGCTGTGTTTTGCTCATGCTCTCGCTCTCTCTTGCTCGCGCGCGCTCTGTCTCTCTCTCTCTCTCTCTCTCTCTCTTCCCATCTCTCTTTTCTCTCCGTCTCTATGTTCCACTTTCTTTGTTACTTTTCTCTCCACTCACTTCTTCTCTCTGTGTCTTTATCGCTGTGTTTTGCTCATGCTCTCCCTCTCTCTTGCTCGCTCTCTCTCTCTCTCTCTCTCTCTCTCTCTCTCTCTTCCAATCTGTCTTTGATCTCTGTCTCTATGTTCCACTTTCTTTGTTGCTTTTCTCTCCACTCACTTCATCTCTCTGTGTCCTTATCGCTGTGTTTTGCTCATGCTCTCGCTCTCTCTTGCTCGCTCTCTCTCTCTCTCTCTCTCTCTCTCTCTCTCTCTCTCTCTTCCAATCTGTCTTTGATCTCTGTCTCTTTGTTCCACTTTCTTTGTTGTCTTTGATCTCTGTCTCTATGTTCCACTTTCTTTCTTGCTTTTCTCTCCACTCACTTCATCTCTCTGTGTCCTTATCGCTGTGTTTTGCTCATGCTCTCGCTCTCTCTTGCTCGCTCTCTCTCTCCCTCTCTCTCTCTCTCTCTCTCTCTCTCTCTCTCTCTTCCAATCTGTCTTTGATCTCTGTCTCTATGTTCCACTTTCTTTGTTGCTTTTCTCTCCACTCACTTCATCTCTCTGTGTCCTTATCGCTGTGTTTTGCTCATGCTCTCTCTCTCCCTCTCTCTCTCTCTCTCTCTCTCTCTCTCTCTTCCAATCTCTCTTTGATCTCTGTCTCTATGTTCTGCTTTCCTTGTTGCTTTTCTCTATACTCACTTCATCTCTCTGAGTCTTTATCGCTATGTTTTGCCCATGCTCTCGCTCTCTCTTGCTCGCTCTCTCTCTCTCACTCTTCCCATCTCTCTCTTCTCTCCGTCTCTATGTTCCGCTTTCTTTATTGCTTTTCTCTCCACTCACTTCATCTCTTTGTGCCCTTATCGCTGTGTTTTGCTCACGCTCTCGCTCTCTCTTGCTCTCTCTCTCTCCCTCTCTCTCCCTCTCTCTCTTTCTCTCTCTCTTTCTTTCTCTCTCTCTTTATTTCTCTCTCTCTCTTGCGCTCTCTCTCTCCTGTCCTCTTCTAAATCAAATCCCCGTTGATCATTAGCATTTTGTCAGGCGCAAGAATCGCTGCATGTCGAGGCGATGGTGTACTCGTTCGTGGCGGGAGTCAGCATGGCAAGCAGTGTCTTTGCCTGATTCTACCAGGTGTACTGTAGCCATGCCCGCCCTTCCGCATAGGACCGCAACATCTTTTAAATTATTGTAATACCAGAATTCCAGTCGAATATAGTTGCTATTTAGAATTTTTATCCCGGTTAAGTATTACTAGATATTCTTTCCAATTTCAAGGCTTTCAATATGTCTAGTCGAAGCATTTATTTCATATATAAGAGGTTGTTAATTTCCGCCGCTGATAAGGTTTCCTATTGTGCATGAAAGTGGGAATACAGTTGTATCAAGCAATTACAGAGCAAGTTAAGGAACGCTTTTTCTCACAATTAGTACAAAGTTGTTGAAGGTGAGAACAACTCGAGAGCCTATTCTGGATACAACATGAGAAATACAGTGAAACCACGAATTCGCTGAAGTTGATCAGTCTAATTTCTAGACGGTGGTATATACATCATTTGTTTTCTATCTGTAAACAGAGCAAGCGAAGGAAAAGATGATAAATGACAAGAAAAAATGTCATACGAAAAAATATCAAAATTTTGCCTCAACATTTGAAATGGACAGAAAGAGCCAACGATAAGGAGTGAGCGAGAGGGAGAGAGAGAGCGAGAGAGAGGGAGAGAGGGAGAGAGCGCGAAAGAGTCTTGATACATTCTCTGTCTCTCTAATGCACGCTTTGTCATTCCCCGAAAATTTTTACCTTTTTCTTTTTATGCTCGCCCGTCTATAGATTCACGATGAGCGTTTTTCATTTGCTGACACTTCCAACAACGAAAAAATTGCTCGTATGCATTTATCAAAATGATAAAAATGATTCACAAATACACGAATAGGCCCGTTTCTGTCTCGAAACTGCCTCTCTCTTTCTTCCCACTCTCCTTCTCGTTTCTCTCCCTCCCTCTCTCTCTCTCTCTCTCGCTCACCCTGTCGACATTGATCGTATTATTTTATGACGTTAAGATGATAATTTCCGTCCGTTTCCTTTCCCGTCTTGCCTCGCTATCGACAATAATTCTGCTGTACGTTTCGCAGCGTTTTAATGTTCTGAGTCGGTGAATCATTTTATCGGTTTGGCTTTCTGAAAAGAAAATGAATCAATTGTTACTTCCCTTTTTTTGAAGATGTCCACTTTCATCTTATGAAACTGTCAACTCGCTTGTTCTTCCTCTTCATTGTTGGTCAGCTCGGATGTTCATTGTCTGTGTGTGTGAGAGAGAGAAAGATAAAAGGAGTGCAAGAGAGAGAGAGAGAGAGAGTGTGAAGAAAGAGTGAGAGAGAGAGGCAGCTTTTACTGTTTTCTGCTCAATTTCATTCCTTTGTTTCTATGCTCCTTTCTTCTGCTTGAGCCTGTTCTTCCTTGGCTTTGCTGCCCTTCTTCTTGAATGGATGCGAGGAATCGCCTTGCTTGGATCGGCCAAGATTGCCTGACCAAGCTCTCTTCAATCAACTTCATCTTGCACCATTGAAGGAGTCCGGTTCTTTTTGCTCTTCATATTCTTATTTATTAGTTACAGGGTTCGAACGACGTCTTTCTTTTACATCTCTTAAATTCTAATTCTCGGTCTTAATATTCCCCATAGGCTATATCTATCATGTATGATCGCGTCAAATTATTTTTAATGTTATAAATCATTATAATATTCTTTCGACGAGTGCTGCGTGTTTTAGGCTGGTGCTGGTTGCCCCTTCTCTGCCTCTCTTTTCCTCTCCATCTCTGCCTCTCTCTCTCGTTATGCTAGTTCCCTCTCATGTCTCCCATTTCTCTCAACGCTCTCTCATCCGCAGTCTCTGGGCGCATCCTCGTGAATCCACTGGCATTTCAGTGAGTTTTACAACACTTGTCTTGCTCGACTCAATTTGACAGAGAAATCGATGGACTCATTAAGAATGGCTCGGCGCGCGTGATCTTCCTTGTGGGAAGGGAAGAGCAGAGCCGGAGGAGGCTGAGCACGGAGAGGGAGGAGAGGAGAATCCAGGAGGAGGCAGCTCAGCTGGGAGATATTCTGCAGGTCGATGTCAAGGAGTCCTACCGTCAACTCGTTTACAAGGTTAACCGTCCGTGAAGGGGGAATTGAATACTTATTCTTTATTTACGCACACCGTAGTGAGACGTGGTATAGTGAAAATTTGGAGTGGAAATAAAATGAATACGGCATCATGTATACAGTGCAGAATAGTAATTCTAATGGAAGATAAAACCGAAGATTTGCTATTTGCAATAGAGATGAATATGAAGTGAGTGAATGAACTGTTGAGGAATTGGTTGGTTTTCGTTGGCTGGCAGAGATGACCAATGATGCTGCCTTTGTGATGAAGGCCGATGAAGACACGGTGGTTGACGTTGACCGTCTACTCAGTCATCTTCGCTTCTCCTTTCCTTCCACTCTTGGGTGAGATTCCATCTCCACTGTTCTTCTCTTCCATCTCTCTTCTTCTTGCACTGCCTTAGTCGCCCGAGCATCTCCTGCATCATTCTGCAAGGAATCCCTCCTCGCCGTTCTCCATGCAGTCAATGGTTTGGCTGCTTCTTTTCTTCCCACTACTTTTTCTACCTCTCTTGATAATATCTTCTTCGTTCAGCTTATTTTTATCATAAATACGAATGATTGTTTGAGAGAAAGAATCATATACGCGATATTTTTACTAGGTTCGTTCCGGAGGAAGTATTCGGTGAAGCTGTGTTCCCCGCGTACTGTAATGGTCCAGTGTACGTAATGAGAAGACAGACCCTCGCAAGCCTTGTCGATGCCAGCAGATCACTCAAGGTAGATATGTTGAGGGGAGTTATGGCGAGAGAGCGAGAGAGAGAGAGAAAGTGAGAGAGAGAGAGAGAGAGTGAGAGGATGGGACAGAGAGAATGGTAGTAGGTGTTCGAAGTGGAAGACGCGTTCTGGACGGGAGTAGCGGCGCGAGCGGCGGGAGTGAGACGAAGCTGTGCTGCGGGCGTCTTCTCTCTCAGATATGTTCGTTAGACTCGTCTCGTTAGGCTAATTAGGCTTGTCTTTAATCTCTTCCAAAAAGAGATATGATAGAGAGCCGTGAACTTGCATCGCCGATCCTCCGCAGGAGACGACGTCAGCTTGCGGCTTGTTCCCGGGCGGTTCTCCCGCCCTCTCTGCCATGCCCTCCCACAGTCATCCCGAATGGAACGCCCTCTCTCCTTCGCTTGCTCTCAACTCCACTTGGCAGACTCTACGCGGCGTGGCTTGTCGATCCACTCTTGCTGAGATCGCAGCTGGCTTCATGTCCATCTTCGAGTGTTTATAGTTCCTTCTCTGTTACATACTTACATATGTACATTGATTCTATTCGTGACGCGCCGCAGTAAAGTATGATTTTTCTGAGGCTAAACCTGAGGGCACAGACATTTACATTTTTCCGGTAACACGCATTTATTTTATGCGCATATATATGTGCTCATCACAGAGGCTTGATCAAACATAACATAAGGCAAACGTTTGAAAAATTGATCAAAGTTGGATAAATACGCATTAAAGGAGATCTAAGGCGAACTTAATAGTGTCTTGTTTTTTTCGACTTATTTGGTCGGCTTGAGCTAGAACCTTAGATTGCAAGTGTCCCGAAGTCACAAAAATCTCTCTGCCCTGAGGAAATATACAACATTCTATACTTTGAATTCGCGAATATTTTATATTCCCGCCATTTAAAAAAAAATTGGTAGAGCCACAACGCGGCCGACGAGGCCATTCCAGAACTGCCCTTGAAATTTATACATACCTACATTGGCCGGGGTTTTCTTAACACATAGGCTCACGTGCAACGTTGTCCATACCACAAGTTTCTGGGGAGAGAGGCGAGATGCAGTTGCTCCATTTCTGAGGATTGCTAACACCGTACTTTTAAGTGATCGGGTCGCTAATCGTGGTAGGAGTTTTTCCCTTACGAACTCCTTTAAATAAGATGAAATAAAATAAACGAGAGAAAAGAAAGAACATAGTTAAACAGACTAAAACGACTAGGAATTTGCGAAAGGTAAGAATAGAATTACACTGTACAGTAACCCTAGCCAACGAATCGATCGCTGAACATCCGGGACACTACGGCATAGAAGTGCCTGATCGGGTAGTTCACCAGATGTGGATGGATTCTCCTTATTGACTTCTTCGTATTGGCAATGCATAGCTCACGCGCAATTCGTTCAAGAGATGCTGGTCCGACGTTCATCTGGAAATTTTGTTTAATTCATTTCTATTTTTTTCCTCTCTTACACAATTGGTAATTTACTTTTTTTCAATTATAATTTTTTGGTAAATCAGAAAATGAAATGAATAGCATACCACTCGAATACCGTGACGGCAAGCATAGAAGAGCTCATGCCCGATGGCCACCGTACTCACGGCGTCATCTCTGCAGAACGTCGGAGGATATCTCATGAGGGCGAAAATGACCATACGTTTACCTACTTCGTTATTATAAAAAAAAAATTAAGAAAAGTGATAAATTTCAAACTGACACTATCTCTCTCTCCATATCAGCCCACGTTCGACGTTGCCCAATCGCACTGCAATGTGCTGGCTCGATTCGAAGAGCTCCTCCGTCCCCATCTTTTTCTCGCTGCACAGAATCCACTATTCTCCATAGAGCGTCGCAAAGGTGACCGATAAAGGGCGCGAGGGACGCTACAAAAGCCAAGTATTGAATTCTTGTTATGAACGGAAAAGGATTTTATGGTAGAGCATTTTTATTTAGGGCGTATATTTCAACGGATGATGAATGCTCTTGAAGATGGTAAAAAAAAGTTATGAAAAAGTCAAATTCTGACATGCTCGTCCGTTAGATCGATAGTGTAGATGTATATGCACTGTAGACTATCGTATACATGAATCATATGCTCGCACGAAATCGCCACTCTGGAAAACGGGAGAAATGATATAGAAATAATAAAACTATAAATATATAAGCAAAAAAGTTTCTTATATCTTTCATTTAAAAAAGTGTTAATCATATGGAAATAGTTTAAGAAGAAATACTAAAGAGATTGAAAAGAAAATTACTTTTGTTTGCCATCCGACACTATCGACAACTTCTCACTGCCAATAGGATGGTTTCCGTCCAATCTGATTGTCTCCTGAGTCTGAAAAAAAATGTTGAATGCGGAAATGACCTGCGGAGCCACTCCATCCGCATCCACTCCCAGTGCTGACATTTCGTGGAAATCTCCTCGTGCGACCTAAAGGTGGCCATTATCGGGTGCGAGCGTGTGTAGCTTTTTAACATTTAGAGGATCATAGATTGATACTAATTTATTCTAAAATCGACAACATGTGTCCCTTAAGGCCTGATGAATCAACGAAATCAAGCAATAGAAGCCCCCAACCTGGAGAGTACGACAAGACTTGGAGCTGTGTGAATTTTCTATCCAATCTGGCGTCAGCCCTGAGAAGACGCTTCTTGGCCAGATTGAGCATGAAGAAGGCGGGTGAGGTCGCAGAGGTATTCAGCACGCACGGAGCATTGGTTGAGCCAGCCAATCCGAGAGGGAGGTGCTCGCGAGAGATAGCTAGAGAGACTGAGAGATAGAAAGAGAGAGAGAGGATAGAGAAAGAGGAGGAGAGGAAGCTGTAAAAGAGAGGGAGAGAGAGAGAGACATTGAGAGAGCGAGAGAGAAAAGGGTGGTCTCAAATAAGGATAACATCGCTTTTTTTATTATAAAAAGTTTTTGAGGCTTAATTTATTTTATAAAAAGAATATACAACTATAATATTCCCAAGATCGAACCAATTTCACGACTGCTCGCCGCCGCCCTAGAACCGGTGGACTCTCGCCCTCGTAGTCTTGGTAGCAGTCTGAGAGTAGCGTCTGCATCCGGATTCGCGTCGTCCTCGTCGATGAGTACGAACAGCTCATCATTCGCAGCCAAGAGAGTGCGGCGGTGGGTGGAGGAGGGCGGCAGAGGCACGCAGCAGGAAGAGGAGGACGAGTAGCAGAGGGGCAGCGTCATCATTTAGAATTAGAACTATAATAGAAGCATAGTAATGTTATGAATGACAATACTAATAATGTTGGAATTGTAACAAGAGGACCAAATTGCATGAACTTTGACGATTCTTACTTCTACTTTATTTCAGCAAGTTTTCTCTTAGATCACAAGAACGGGAAAAAATTTGCTAAATAATCCAGTTACTTTCGAAAGTAATTTATCTCTACGAATTTTTGCAAGAGCAAAGGAAACGTTCGCAGCTGCCTTGGGGCCAAGACGGTTTCTGCCATATATGGTTTGACTAAAAGAAATGCATAATTAGGATCAACATTCGTTTGTTATTCGAGAGGTCACAAGGAGAGACTATAATTGAGCACAATAATTGTCTAATTATCTACACGGCAATTAGAACAGAATGATTTGTCGATCGTTCGAAGAATTAAACTCATGAGCGCATATTTTTATTTATGTAGCAAATGTCAACTCATTAGTATCAGAAACATTCGAAAAAAGATTATAATGTAATATTCATCAAAGCATCTAAGTCGCAAGAGAGAGGGAAGTGAATGAGAGAGAAAGAGAGAGAGAGAGAGAGAGAGAGAGAAGAGAGAGAGAGAGAGATGAGAATAGCCAACATGGAAATTAATTTATTTTGATGTCGATAAATATATATACATATATATATATAAATTTGCATGCTTTCTCTCTCCCATCATGGACTCTCTGCTATTCCAAAAATGAATGTAAGATATTCTTATTTATTTCTCTCTTTACAGCAATCTGTATAATTCGCTCAATGAAATATCGCGGTTCCATTTCATCTATTTTCTCTCATGTCGTATATTTGCTTGTCGAATTTGTTATTTTATTTGAATAAAAATAATTTAAGGCCGCTCCAACTTACGATACATACATATCTCTCAGAAGATTCTGCTTTCACAAGAAGTCAAGGAGAAGAAGGCAAACTCCTTTCCGGAAACAATCCCTGTTTATTGATTGTTTTTTTCCTTTTTAGAAGCAAAGTTGCCAATATGATTACTTTTATTTTTCATTAATTTTTTTTTCATAAAGTT
This sequence comes from Allodiplogaster sudhausi, assembly GCA_945643635.1. Lineage (NCBI taxonomy): Eukaryota > Metazoa > Nematoda > Chromadorea > Rhabditida > Diplogasteridae > Allodiplogaster > Allodiplogaster sudhausi. Next base: position 138,006 of record CALZFC010000254.1, read on the forward strand.
TTATTGAATCTTTACGCAGGGCATCCAAACACGCTGATAACTTCTTTCTTTCTTTTTTTTAGCTTTGATTAAATATTTTCTTATAATCGTCGTTTCTTTGTAAACATGCTAATACTTCTCGCGTTAAATTTGCAAATAATACTTGGCCTTGCTCTTCGTAGACGTAGTTTTTATTTCCGCATTCACATAAATTTGTTTCGATCAGTGCCTTTTAAAAAATCGGTGTAGACAACAGATTATGGAGAGGTGATGCAGAAGAGAAGCGCAATGTCAATCAGCTCACATCAGTTTAAGAGTACAGTTGGATGATAATCTTAACTTTGAAAACAATAAAATCAAAGTTATTGTATGGAAGGAGATGAAAAGGATATGCATAATACATACATACGAAAGATACAACTTCCTACACTTAAGATTAGAATCTCGCCAGTTTGGAGGTCGCAGTCGGCGGCCAGGCAGAGGAGAATCAAGCTCGCTCATCTCAAACATGTTAAATATTATTACATAATGAAAAAGGAATAAATTATGAAGAAAGCAAAGACACACACCAACTCGGCAGAAGACCTCGAGGGGAGAAGAGCCCTCAGGAAAGAGGGTTTGTCCATCGGAATACGCGGGCGGAGCGGTCATGCTGCATGTCAGCTGGTTGCTCGTTACCATCGGAGCCTCGCTAACGGTCTGTGCAAGATGAGGTAGAGAACGGCGAGAGACGGATGATATGATATGCATATGTATATATATATGTACATATGTACATAATGAATGCTCATCAATATTGACTGCAGAGATGCCGTACACATTGTCAGCTGTAAACCGACCTTGCTATGGACGACGAGAGTCCCTCTCGTGCACGTTGCCATCTTGCAAGCCGCCGTTGTCTGCTTCAGGAGATCCTCCCGGGAGCAGACAAAGCCAGCCTCGCCGCAATTTTCCGCATCGGCCACCTATAATTAAGATGAAGTAACTTCTATTCTTATATTATCAATGAATAGTAAGAAAATGTTAATTATCTACATGATAATCTAACAACAGTCATAATAGGATTGGCTGCAAACCTTGTAAACCAGATTAGCACAAGCTTGACAGGGTGGCACTGTCGCCGCCGTGGTCGTAGTTGTCGTTGTAGTAGTTGTCTCCGTGGTCGTCGGCACTGTGGTGGTTGTCGGCGTGGTTGCTGCTGTGGTAGTCGTGGTCAGCGCGGTGGTGGTCGTTGCGAGCGAAGTCGTGACCGGTGGTGGTCTGCAAGTTAAGACATCGTTTTTATTAAGGCAACTGAACATACTATTTATGTAAACTTATTAAGCTAAAGAAAAGATGAATAATATCTTGTAACAAATTGATTGTAGCTGACAGGGTAAGCGAGGGGTGAGTGGGTTGCATGGCCATGCAACCCAGAGTGACGTTGATGGCAGCAGAGCAGATGAAGAGGATGAGGAAGAGAGCAGACATGGTAGAAAGGAGACAGATAGAGAGAAAGAGAGAGAGAAAGAAAGAGTGACTGAAATGACACGGAATGTCAAAAAGGACAGGTTTGAACAAGCGTCATTTCCTTCCCCGCCAAGCACTCATTCCTCACAATCAGGGTGCAGGGGAATAAAGCTCTATTGATGTACTTTGTAGAAGTTGTTTTATTAGATTGAAATAAATTTGACATCAAGCATTAACTTACTGCACATCATAGAAATTGAAATACTTTGGCAGGCCATCCTGACGGTTCGTATTCAAATGAAATGACGGAAACGATATCTATTACAGCCGGGCGCTAGTTCGCTTTCCCTCGCAAACCTTGGCGCGATACTCAGCGCGACGTCGTTTTGTTTTAAACTTTGATTCTTTTTGCGAATTGATTGATAGAATATTTTTATTGATTGATATAATTTTGTTTAGTTGTCTAACATAATCTTCATGCAAAGCAGCCGAGCACGTTCGTGAGCTTCTGCGCACGGAGCCGATTCCGGAACGCGCGAGCTGCGTGGCCATGCCGGGGAAGGATCCGAATTCATTCTTCAGGGACCTCAAGTGGACTCGCTGAACTAAACGGAATTCTCATCTATATTTATGTGCAATGTCAAAACAAACACATATCTGTATGGAATGTTTGACAACGTCTATGTTTTTCCGGTTACCTTTTTGATTGGATTTTTTTTTCTTCGGCATCCGAATGCTGGATTCTTACCTGCGCCATGAAATTTGGACCATCCAGGATGATTAAAGAGAAACGTTCTTCGGTTTAAAACAAGTGAGAAAGTAGAAAGGAGACAAAGAAACGAATGCGGCAGAGAAAGAGAAGAGAGCTGACAAAGTGGAACGAAGCGTCCTCAGCCTGGCAAGTGAAGGGAGAGGGAGGTGCAGCATCTCGCAAGGTCGAGCATCCCTATCACCACCGCAGTTGGCAGCAAAGCGGTGAGACAGTTGAAGGACTCACACTTCTTCCCCCTTGTAAGGGGGGAAAAAGTGTTTTTATAATTTATTCATCCATTACAGGAGTACTATCACCAAAAAATAATTGATTGAAAATAATTCATCCTGGCAGTAGGCACTCTCTCACCCTCGCGTGCTATTTCGCAGGTCGTCCAAACCGAAAAAATAGCACGAGAGCGTATGAGAGTGCGAAGGACTGTGGCAATTTGAAATCTCAAATTATATCACATGATTTTGCGGTGAAAGCTTTCCTTTAAATGTGATGATGTTCACGATGTCTAGTCGATGCTGCCAGTTGCGACGTCGATTCTCTTGGCGACCAATCCTGCCTACTTGTTGCTCTTTCAATCTCTTTTTTTTGACTTTTCACTATCATATTTTGCACATCCGTTCTCCACAGAAAATTAGTGACATTTGGGAATGGCGAATAAGTAGTACTCTATTTTTTAACGAGCGAAAATGTAGACTATGCAACAGTTGAACGAATTGACAAAATAAATTAAAAACAACTTTACCTGGCAAGTTCTTTTCAAAATTGAAAAAAAAGAAAATGAATGTAATGTACGATTAAAATCCAAATCAAAAATTTTTGTTGTTCCTTGGATGCGATGTACAATGATGACTTCTCGTTCGAGTTGATTTTCGGCGACGGGAGGATTCTGAAGAAATAGATATTAAGAAAGATAAAGAAAGAGAGAAGGGGGACGAGAGCTAAAGAAATAAAGGAGAAAGTAAGCGAGAGAGAGAGAAGAGAGAATTTTCTAAATTTTATACCCCTAACGTCTAAATAAATATTTGAGCTATTATTCTCATAATAATTTTTAGAGTTCTATTGCTCATGTAGTATAGAGGATTCGCTTCGTAAGCAGCGCTCGATTTCTGCTGGCGACAAGGTCGAATTTCATGGATTGGAGGATGGAGGAGTGCGAACAAGAAGAGTTTGTCAATCTTTGCATTCAAGACATTTATTCTTCCTCACAATAAGAACTTTTGACATGCTTGTACGTTGACTTACATCAGTATATTTACTGTAGCTGTTCTTCCAAGGACCGCCAAATAGCTGTTCTTCCAAGGACCGATAGGAGTGGTCAACAAGAGCAGGCTGAGCCCACTCGTCATCCAGGAACTTCGTACTGTAGTAGGCCGATGCTTGAGGTTTTGTCGTTGTTGTGTTCACTCGCAGGCGAATTAATCGTATTGCTGATGGCAGGCGGTGCGATGACTCATTCACTGTTTAAGGTGGGCGATCATCAAAACAAAAATGTGTGGCATTCAAATTGCCGCGGCCCATAGCAATCTCTCTGACTGGTAAAAAAAAAAGTTCGAGCATTCGGACACGGGCAAGTGTTATGGATGAGACAAGCCATGGGAGATACTTGAGGATATCTCGGAGAAGGGACAGGAAGAGACAGAGAGAGAGAGATTCCCAGAGAGTGGGTAGAGAGAGCGAGAATGAGAAGAAGGCATATTGTATGGAGAGAAAAAAAGAGAAAGAGAGAGAGAGAGAGAGAGAGAGAGAGAGAAACGAACTGAGAGACCGATAGGGCGAGAGGGAGATGAAGAAAGACGGAGAGAGCGAGAGATGATAGCCTAATCGTAAGGCAATAGAGAAGGCAAACCCTGTGTTTCATATGAAATAATTAATTTTTTTCCCTGTTCGTTCGTATTTCACGTTGAAAAGAGAGCAAATTAGGAATTATAGTGATATCAAATGGATATGACAAAGGTAAGGATAAAATAAATGTGAAAGTAAATGAATATATTGACAATATTAAATGTGGTTAGGCTACAAGATGTAAATAGGTAATCCTAAATTAGACTTAATGAGTGCGAGAGTTCTCAATTGTCAGTGCGAGAGCACTTTCACGAGCGAAAGCAGGCTCAAATGGCTGCTTTCACTCGAGAAATTCACTCGATAAACTTGTTTCGAGCGAATGAGACATAAGCCATAATGGATTGGAAAAGAGAAAGAAACGGAGAAGAATGCGGATTGCGAGTGATTTAAGGCGGGACTGAAGAAGGGTGCAAGCCTCGTTCAAACGTGTTCCCCGTTTCATCGGCTATAGGAATATGGAGAGATATAGAGATTGACACACTTTAGCTGTCAAAACAGTGTTTCTTGAACTCCTGCCAGTCGTGAAGATATAAAAAAAATACATGTTAGACGGATATACATATGCACATAAAAGTGAAGTGAGAAAAAGTAAGTCTTCAAAAAGAAAATATTTAATATCATCGATGCTGTTTGAGAATGTCCATTTACTATGTTCATGACTGCATTTGTTTTCTCAATTGTAATGGCGCTGCGGGAAGGATAACGACCCAGAATTATATGATGATTTAACTTTTTTCGCAAGTTTTTAAGTTTCTGATAATAATGAGTTGCAATTTTCTACATAAATAAAAGTATACGCACATGAGTTTAATTCTTAGCACGATCGAAAAATCAATCAGTTCTAATGGCCATGTAGATAATTAGGCATTGCATTCAGTTATTGCATGTTCCGCTCAATTTCGAGACATTAATGTCTAGTGGGATTAGACATCACAGAGCTAGACATGACATGGCTTACCATTAGACTTTGTTTTCTGCGTGGGAATACAGAGGAATCGGCGAGCGGATAACAATAAGGAGGAAGTTGTAACTCGTATTGTAAGGTCTAGATCGGTCTAGTGGATGACAGACTAGCCTAGGCTACTAACAACGTAGACCTTCCTTCTTAGGAGTATCACTAGAATAACCACGCACAAGCGTCGGTCTCGAGTGACACCCAGAAAGGTACACTTTCACTCCTATTGCTTCGTACTCACGACAGCAGACTTCTTGCCAAGCGCAAGCTTCGGCAAGAATGCGCACACGCGCCTCAGGAACAATGAGAAAGGAGATCCGCGTAAGTCAGGAAGCCTAGTCGTTCTTGATCCTGTGTTACGTGAAGAGAAGTCGGCGAGTGGAGGACAGTTATCGGGTTTATCAGCACAAGTCATTCTTGTGAGGAAGCAACAATAACAGGCGAGAATACGAGAAGGGAGAGAGGAAGACCGACTGTCCGAAGAGTCGACCGGGACTTGAAGTGAATGAGCCGGAGACGAGTCAGGAGGAGGAGGGAACAATGGGCGTGGCTTCCCACGATACTCATGAGATAGATCGTGAGAGAATGAGAGAGTGAGGTTGAGAGTGAGACCGTGGGAGAAAAGGTATGGGTGGTCCTTTTAGTCGACCGCCTACCGCGTTGCGTGAGAGAGTGTGTGAATAGGAGAGAGTGGAAAGAAACAAAAGTTTTGAATCAAACGGTGACAACGATTTGAATCTAGAGTTTGAATTAATATAAGAAAAACACAACTGATTAGATAATGATGCGATTATTCATATTACTTAACACTATTCTTACAATTAGCACAGAGTTCTCGATTATGAGAGTAACTCGAATGTGAATACAGAGAGAATTCCTAGAAGTGGGTCTTTCTATTTGTCTTTCAGATTCGCATGTGTACATATCGACGTATGGGCGGAGCCTATCGAGGTGTAACTTCTTCAGCATCAACAGAGACGTCTCCGAAACGTTCGCCGAAACTCTTTCGAGAAAAGCGCGTAGAGGTACAAATCGACTACGAACCTGAAGAATGAACGTGGAGAGGGAGGGAGACAAGTTTTGATGTAATAATTTATTAGCTCTGGATTTAAAAACATTCAATATTCATGGGCATGACAAAAAGATTTACATAAAAAACAATACTCAAAGAATAACTCGTACGGCATGGCAGAGGCGGTTTCTCGAAAACCTATGAAGAGGCCACTTGGGGAACAGCAAGGTGTCAATCTGAACATCTTCATATAGAACACAATCTTGTAGTTTTGCACGCAGGCCGGACAAGGTCAAGGACATTTTGTAGTTGTCGGTGTCGCCAAAACTACAAAATGGGCTTGTAGTTTGAGCAGCATGATACGCAGCAAGTTTTCCTCGCAAAAATGGCGTTGTTGAATTATCTACCTCTAATATGTTCTCCGTTGTGTAAAAGATCCATTGCGTGAACCAATGGATGTTGTACACATCGGGGAAACTATCTGTGCAATGAGAGATCAGTATGGACCTTTCCCGTATTATGTTCAAAGAAGTCGTTCTTAATCTTGCGTCCCATGAATAATCACACCAACCAGTTCCGGAGTGCGGCATGTGATATAAATGAGCGCTGTTGCAAGAACCATGATCGATGAACGCCACAGGCTCACGGTCTTATTTGAGGACCTTGTGAAGGAGGTAAAACTCACGCAACCAAATCAAGACGAATTGATCATATACATACTATATTATAAACGTACCGTAGGCTAAGAAGTTTATATACGAGTGCGCTTGTGAGGATGCAAATGAGCACTTGAAGGAAAGCATAGAACACCTTAATGCCAGATTCTTTAATATTTTCTCCAGTTGTGCTCCTCTTCCAATATGAATTCCTACCATAAGAAGTAGAGGCTGACAATGAGTCATGGCCTCTTTCATACAGTTTGATTCAGCTACAAATCGGGTCATACATTTCTCCTCCTCTAGGAGGCTATTGAGAAAAGTGACCGAGGCACTGATAGAGAAAGTACGGTAAGCTCAAGGCCGCGAAAGAGTTGCACTGACTGCGAGAATTACTAGTTGTATAGTGTATGCCTCGATCATGAAGGTTGGCTGGTAGGATTCGCTCAAGTCATAAATCGCATGCAATGTCTGTTTTTAGTCGTTTTTTTTAGAATCTATTTTTACGATCCTCTTATCAGATCAAATATGCATGAGGATAATTCCAACGTTCAATACTTCACATGCCTACGGAAAAATCAATAATCTTAAATTCCCAATATGGAATTACTCCATGATATTTAGGCCGATGATCACGATGCTGGCGAAAGATAACGGGACAACGAGCAGGAAAAGCGTGCCAACTATGGCCCCAATGGCAATGAGGCGATGTTGGTGAGCTGGCAATTGGTTTGTTCAATTTTTTACATCTCTTTTTTTATCAAACATTGCCTATTCGTCTCTTTTTCTCACAAGTTACGCACAAAAAATAAAAGGGAATGCAAAGTATAGAAGAACCAATTGTCTTGAAGAAAACCGGTCGATATACAGCGATGCATCGCTCTATGCTCGTGGCAATTATGAGGTAGCCACTGGAAAGAGAAACACAGAGAGAGAGAGAGAGAGAGAGTATGATAAAATAGAGAGATATGTAGGGAAAAAAGAAGATGAATAGGGATAATGTGAATGAAACAAATAATCGATTTAATTCTTTAAAAAATTTTCTCTGACCTGCTCATTCGCATCCATTGTATGATCGCTTGGCAAAAAGTAAAAACAATAGACAATGCAGGTGGACTAGAATACATGTGACCCCACAATGAGACGATATGGTTGGATATGTATAAAATATCGGTGGCTGTTGCAGCCTGATATTTAATTAAAATCAACCTTAAGTTTTATTTTACGATGCATTTTGCAGTTTCGCCCATTTTTTCTATTTAAAATTGATATTATGTATATAACGTTATGAACTCATGAAGTTTGCAAAACAACCTTGAGGAAAATATAGTTCTCCGACATCATTTTGTAAAGTACGAACAAGTTGATAGATTGATTTATTGCTCCTGCAATTTGTAAGATTATTGAGAGATAAAAGGTAGATTGATACTCCTACTTACCAAGACCATAAAGTGAGGGAAGAATGTAGTAATATAAGTAATTAAAGTCGAGCATAATCGTCGTTGTGCTAAAGTCGCAGGAAGAAATATGAATTTGTGCAATATTTAATAAATTTTAAGCGCTATTCCAGAATTGGAAGGTCCCAAGATTTCAGCAATTCTTATTAAAGGATAATCTTCTATTTTATTTTCAAATTTTTTAGCATGTAGAAATGAAGCAATTATCAAGTAAATAACCGTTAGTAAAAAAGTGAGAAATTGCAAAAATGTTCGTTGAAGAGGAGGTTGGAAGCTGGTTGAATAAATTAAATCGTCAGTGTCTAGGGAAAAGAAATTGCCAGTGGAAAATAATTCTCTCACGCCCTCTTTGTCTTCTCATGAAAACGCATTTTTGTTTTAACATGAGAACATCAACAAGATATGTAAATTATAAAACTCTCCGAAAATGGAGAACATTTATTTCTTCAAATATGATTCTAATTGCGTACATTTCGTAAGGGAGGCATCATTTCAAGAATATGCCCCATACAGATTTATTTGTAGATGTCAGCGACTACATGCGGTATACTCATGATATACCGTATTTTCTCTATTAGTGCCCCTCCCTCTAATAGAACCCCCCTTCCAATAGTGCCCCCCTAATTGTCTAATAGAGACGTACATGAAATCTATATTTGAGGTATGGGATGCTCTTCCCTATTAACTGATTGCAAATTCATTCAAAATCTACGGTAAAACGGATATTCCAGTGATGATTCCATTGAAGTAGAGCTATAATTCTTCGTTTTTGAGAATAAAATGTTGTTATCAAACCATTAGTCAATCACATTGAAAAATAGTACCCCTCCCTCTAATAGAACCCCCCCCCCCTCTAATAGTACCCCCTCTCGCAGGGGTATTGAAAAATAATACCACCGGGGCACTAATAGAGAAAATGCGGTATGTACATAGATAAAGGTTAAGAATCTGTATTTATCGCTCGCTTCTAATAAGCAGTATCTAAGGCCGGCCCGGCGAAGAAAGACCCTCAAGAGTATGCGCCAAAGTCTTTTTTTTTTTACTTTCTCTGACTTGTAGTAATAAATACCTGTGATAAGTGATAATTCCATAGCGGCATAAGGTTCAGAGTCAATTGTCCTCTTCTTTTAAGAGTTTAAGAGGACACTAGAAGATGGAAGAAGAGGTGAACTACTCCTTTAAAACGTACAACGTTTTAAGGGAGTAGCTTTAGGGGAATTTTCTCTCCACAGAAGTTATTTAAAAAAAGAATTTCACCTTCCTTTTTTTGTTCCCTTCTCACTCAGTTGTTTGTTAAAGCAGGATCTCCCGATTTAAAATTGGTGGGAATCTCAGACGAGAAAAAATCAAAGAGTTGAGGATTTAGAAAGACGTAGAGAGAGTAAGAGAAAACGCATCTTTTTTTATTATCCATCTTTACAGAAAAAAAATTTGCAGATTTTTAGCATCTTTTTCGAATCACGTACACAGCGGCCATGGGCGTCTTCTTCTTCCTCTCTCTCTCGGCCTTGCGATTAGCATTATGGGTACGATAAACAAAAATGTATCCACGGATCACAATCACTTTTGAACAATATGAACATCTGAAACACTTTCGCGTTTATTCTGAGCCATGTATATGTATGTACTTTTGTTCTGATTTTCGGCTCATCTGCCAACTTCTACGACTACGGAATGACCACTCTTGGTTTTGCAAACGTAGCCATCAACAATTTGCTGTATGAGGTGCATTCGAGAAAAAAACTTCATATTTTTTTTAATATCAATAAAAAATTACTACATTTTTAATTTATTCTAATTTTAAGAGTAAACTTAAGAGGTGTTTGAGAATGTGGAAAATACGTAGCGAAATGGTCGGCAGAAGGAGACCCCGGTCAAGGATGTTCAAAAGGGTTTGTGCTGGCAGTCTTCCGCAAGCGTTCTTAAACAAGCAGGTGTTGTAGTTGTTTATGATTTCAATGCACTTGCATGAATATTCAAACAGTTAAAGTGTTCAGGTTCATATTTAATGAATTAACAAAAAAAAGTCAAAATTCCCGCAATTTTCTCGATACCTCTTTTCAATAAAAAAAATAATTTCTTATAAAAAAATTTAAGGCGGATGCTTTGTCGGCGCGAAACACGAGGCGAATCCGCGAGCGGCGGAATTGCCTAAAGAGATGACAAATGACAACTTTGTCGTCAAGAGCATCAAGACGCTTGATTTTCATTGGTGATCTTATATTATTAGATTTATTGATTATGAAGAGTTGGTAGTGTTTTTTTGTGTTCTCGCTGTTCGTTTTCTTTTCCATTAGAGCAGCAGTAGATGCCCCCAAATGCGAATACCAAAAACAAAATTTAGCAAACGTAAATTAGCCCACCTTATTGTAAAATGATAATAATAGATTGTTGAGGTTCCTGAATGGCAAGCGCCTTGACAAGGCCAAGATTGACCATGTCTACTTGGACAATGTAGGCGATAGGTGTTCAGCCCTGAGGCTCGCCTACAACGTGTACTTTGGCAGCGACGGTAAACTCGTGGCTCGGCCGACTTCCGAAAGAGGCCGCGTCTGCTGCATGCGGCTGCCCTCTTCTTCTCACTCCTCACCAATTCCTTCCTTTCAACTCTTTCCCCTAATCAACACTGGCCGCTATGACGTCATAATTAATGGAGGCCGCAACTACAAGAATGTTCCCTACTTTTATTACCGACGGGAAAGGGACATTTTTGCGAAAGAAGAGCCGACATGCCCGGATTGGTTGGAGCTCGCCATTTTCACTTCCTCGGTATGTACATACACATCAAAGAAGGGGTTTTCGAGATTTTGAATATCATTGTATATGGAGCCCTAAATATAAGACATTAACTATTATTAAACAAAATTTTATAAAATAATGTTTAATATACATAAATATAAGAAAGGTTTGTGTTTATTTAGAACTTCTCTTCCGTCTCCCGCTGTTTGGTGTCGATCGGCCCTTCGGGTGGCACTTTGGTGTCGGCCCCCTGGGAGGACACGAGCAATGCGACAGTGACACGACGCCATCTGCAGTGGCTGCTGAATGGCACGGGAGTAGGCCGAATTCCCGATGAGCTCTGGCTGGCTAATGAGCCCATTTACGAGTGGCGAAGGCTTGGCAGCATTTACTACGTGATCAATCACGGGCGGCTCTTCACTGACGCCCTTGACAGAGCCTATTTTCCCTGCTGCATGAATTTGACGGCTGCTGTTCGAACCAGAACTAATGACAGCGTCATCTTTGACTCCCGCTTCCTCTAATAAGTATTCGTTTTGACGTATTTTGGATTGACAGTTTAAAAAGTCCACGCTTGTATACGGATATGTATGTATGTAAATGATAAAGTATTGTCTCGGGCATTAAAAGATTCTTTCGTATGCTATGTGCTTACATAAGAGTACAAAATTAGAAATTCAACGCCGGTTTACATTTTCAGTGTATTGCGCCATTTGCCTATATTCAATATTTTTATTTGCTGAATGTGTTAATAAGAAAGAAAAAGGTTACACGTAATATTATGAGCAAAGAGAGCAAATAAATGGTATAAAAGAACCTATTCGAGTCTTTTATTCGCCAATCTACCCCATCTCCATCTTCTCTCTCCCTCTCTCTCTCGCTCTCTCTCTCTCTCTCTCTCTCTCTCTTTCTCTCTCTCTCTTTTTCTCTCTCTCTTTCTTTCTTTCTCTCTCTCTCTCTCTGATTCCAGTCTCTGATTCTCTGATACCTCATAATTGCCACGAGCATAGAGCGATGCATCGCTGTATATCGGCCGGCTTTCTTCAAAAGAATTGTGCGCTTTTTCTGCTCGTTGGACCGGCAATTTTCGCAAGCATCGTGATAGAAATCATCAACCAAAACAGCAGGACGTAAGTCTATTTCAGATTATTGATCATTCTGTAGGTCTCTGAAATTTTTGATGTGGTAATGATCCTACGATCTGAGTAAATACATAGAGTAGATTGTTAAAAAAACAATAATAAAAAGTTTACCACAACGAGTAAAAACATTTCTCTGCTATCGCCCTTTGCCTCAATGTCTTTTGTTTTCTCCTAGAGGAGGAGATATGTATCTATGTACATATGACCAGATTTGTTCCTGAATCAACCTGGATAAATGAGGCCAGAATTCGGCCTCCTCTTCTTGCTTTGGACAAGTTACATTTTCTCGGAAGTGGGGCACAACAAGAGAATATACGATATATTGACTTCAGATATTTGCATGTTAAAAGAAGAGGAACATATGAAAGAATCAGGCATTAAGGTGTGCACGATTTGGCTTCCCTAAGTGCTCATTTGCTCCTTCACAATCGCACTCGTTTACAAGCTTCTCCGCCTTCGGTGCGTTTATTTATGTTTATGACTTCTGTGATATCCTCCACTTTGTGATCAATCGATTTAACAAGCGCCCTCAGTGGACCTAAATGTAAGATGCTTGAGCTGATTGTGTGAGTTTTACTACCTTTACGCTCTCATTCTTGTGTGCTTTTACCGCATGGCGCAGAAACCCGCTGCGCGAATTTCAATTCCAAAGGTCGCACGCTCTCGCTCTCTTAGTCGTGCTTATCATTAGGTTTACCACTCTAATGACTATTGTTATCGACAATATTTTTTTTTCGGTTGTCTCGAAGTGAAAAGAAAGTCACAAAATGAAATCGTCATTCTAACTAAGACGGGAATCGTTTTAGATGGCAGTGTTAACACAAATACCTGTATAATGAGTTATATGTAAAGTACTGTACGTCAAAGGGTACTAGAACTTCCACGAAAACAACATTGAACTTTCCAGAATTCCCCAGTCCATTCCTTAGAAATTTGGCGAGAAGGTACGCCCCGTTCCATACATTTCATCTTGCCCCCTCAACCTCGAACGGTTGCCTCCGTTTGAGTGCTCAAAAAGTTGGAATAATTTCTCGAATAAAAATCCTACCCCCCCCCCCCCAAATAGTAGGTGCTTGACGGTATTTACATAGGTTCAGCTTACGAAATTTTAGATAAGTTAATTCTTTTAATATATTTTTTTAAAGATGGCTCACTCAGCCATTTCTGCGCTGACCTGAGTCCACTGAGCGAGAAGTCGGCCTATGACTGGAAGAATGAGGAAGAGGAACAGGGGGACTCCTCTATCAGCATCGACGAGACGCAGCCTTCTGATGACGCTGGGATTGGATCTCTCTCTCTCTCTCTCTCTTCACTCTCTCTCTCTCTTCACTCTCTCTCTCTCTCTTCACTCTCTCTCTCTCTCTTCACTCTCTCTCTCTCTCTTTACTCTCTCTCTCTCTCTTCACTCTCTCTCTCTCTCTTCACTCTCTCTCTCTCTCTTCCCTCGTTCCCTCTCAGCTCTCCTCTGCCTCGCTATTCTCATTTATTCGCTCCCTCACTGACCTTCCTTTGCTCACTTTCTCTGTTCTCTCCTTCTCTATTCTCGGTTTCTTCGCTCTCTCTCACTCTTTCTGCCTACTGTTCTCAACTCTTTCTCTCCCTCAACTATTTCTCTTCCTTTGCCCCTCTTCCTCCCATACACTCATGTACAATCATTTTCTCCCACCCTCTTCCAACTCACTCCCTCTATCAATTCTCTCTCTCTTTCTCTCTCACTCTCTGTCTCTCTCTCTCTCAACACTCACTTTCCTCGTCAACAGGCTGCCGACCCTGAGCTGGTGGCGCTTCCGTGGTCGGCTTTATTCGACTTGAAGGAGCAGACGGACGAGGTTGCTGCCTGCTTCTTGCCTGTCACAGATCATCTCCTCTTACGTTTGATCTCCTTGGAAGATCATGAAGCTGTTTTGGAAATAGACGCGACATTGAGTAAAAATCATTATTGTACAGAACAGCATGATATTCAGATTCCATATTAGAATTTTGCTTGCGAAATTTAAAGAAAAAAATCAAGATTAAATAATCCTTTTGCTAAATGAATTATTTAATCTTGATGCGCATCATTTTAATAATACAAATTTATTTATTTTAGAAATGTTGACATGTGAAATGCAGGAAATTCGCCGCCGCTTCAAGGAGACCGAGGAGCGCACGTCGCGCTTCGAGAAGCTTCTCATCGATATCGAACCGGAGGATCTGCAGGACCGCATATTTAAATTTCCTGCCATTAGCTGAACTTTCCTCTAAACAAGTATACGGTATGTCTTTTGAGATCGCTCGATGAGGACCGCCAGGAGAGATTCTCGGCGAACTCTTCGATAAGGCGTGCCAGGGACTGGAGATCATTGACGAGCACGAGGTACACTTCTTTCTTGTTTGACCTTCTTCAATTTGGCGGTGTCGGGGGAAAAGATATTGCATCATTTTTTCCTATATATTTATTTGGCCGTATGCGATGATATCGCTTACGGCTAATTTATGATTTAAGGTAAAGGCTTAATGTTATGGCCTAAGGCTACCTTAACTTGCACTTTTTACAGAACCGCAACCTGCACGCGTCCTCGCCGTCATGGGCAAGTTTGACGAGATTGGCGACGACCAAGACGCAGCCAACAACGAGCGAGAGGCGAGTACTGCACTTAGGCTCCGCCCACCCGTCCGCATATGCTCCGTCCACCCGTCCGCATATTTTACAATACTGTAAGAAACATACTCCTATATCAGTAAAACAAAATGATAATTGAGAAGGCTACGCTACGAGATCCGCAGCTGCGACCTGGTGTACACTGATTGTGAGCTGCACGAGGCATTCCTGAAGCGTACTTCGGCATGGAGTGGTGAGCGAGGAGAGAGAAGTCTCCTCCCCTCCATGTCTCCCCCCCCCTCCCATCGGTCCTACTGATAAAAGATGAGCCCTTCGGGTCTTTTCTGCTCACGCCCTCTACGGAAAACAGACGCATTGCCAGAAGGAACTTGTCATATCTAACGCATGTTTTCACTCGACAAAATTACTGATCGATTGTTCAGCAAGCTGACACGAGAGAGAGATAGAGAGAGAAAAGATGGAGAGAGTGGAGAGAGAAAGGAAAGAACGAAGGAGTGAAGCCAATGACTGATGCTATCCCATTTCATGCTCTGGGGAGTCGGGAACGGTTCCAATTAATACATCTTTTTTTTTACACACTATATCACTGTAAAAGTGTGTGCAGCATTAATTTCTGGCTTTCACTGTGTGCTCGTGTTGATACTTCCTTGTGTTCACATCAAGGACTTGTTGCTAAGACACTATTTATTCCATTGCATGGATTCGTACATATTTCATACATTGTGCATGGAGGCTGCAATCAATATTCTACAGCAATCATCTGTAAAACTGCTTAAAACCATTCAAGCTCTATAATCATAAAAAATCTAATACAATCTAACTAAACAACCGAGTATCTAATACCTTCTCTTCGCTACACTAGCATGTTACTAAAGCTATTCGAATCCAAGAACATCGCCAAGGCTTCTCTCGGCAAGTGGCAATGCCGTCATCTCAGATCCATTATCAAATCTCACGAATCCGCGGTCGCCACTGTCCCAGCCACAGCCTTGACACGTTCGTTCTGTGTCTGGTGGGAGAAGTAGCAATTCCAGAACAAGGAGACAATCTGGACGAAAAGGACACGTCGGTGCACGGGCACGAAGTAGTTGTTCACCAGCTGCGTCGGCAGCCACACCTGTTAAATATATGCATTTATCTTATGAAGTTCCAAATGTATCAGCATATCCTACTCGTTAAACTTGTTTTTAAATAAACTTTTGATCAGCTAAATACAACACTTTCAATAAATTCGACGAAAATGGAATAAGGTTTTAAAAAAAGCATACAATAAGTCCACGGCTGTAGATGTGCCACCAGTCCTGACGGCATTTCTGCACTGCCTCAACAGGCGAATGGCCTTCCAGCATGCGAAGCAGCACCAGAGAGCCCAAGTAGAACGTGGGCAGGTAGCACAGCTAAATCATACGGCTATTTCGCTTCCATCGCCTTTCACCCATACAAGCACCAAAGTTCTCTTGTAAAAGTAGCATTCATAAGAAGAATACTAGTTTCGTAACATAACACACCATTTCGAACGATACTTGCTTGATGAGCTTGAGAGGCCCAGGCCGGAAGATTCGTTCACAAATGTTTAGCAAACAGTAGTATACCGGCGTCTAAAAGTAGTCGACTTTCATAAAAAAATAATTTTTCAAAATTCCGATAAAAAACCGGTTAAATAGAACTGATTCCCTTAAAACCCGAGTGATAATTAATAATAAATTTCCAATCAAGCGTACATTGAAGCCAAATGACATCATGAAGAAGCGACATGAGCGCTTGAAATCGAGCTGGTCGAGGGTTTTCTTCTCGATAGCCACCTGGGCGAGCGCATCGCCAGCAGAGCTTATGACACCTCGAAAGAACTTGGTTACGAAATTGTATCGTTAGAATGATAACACCGCTACTAACACCATATAACCATTTACATGCATCCAAAGCATAAAAGATAAGGCGCTGAAAGCGGAAATGTCTCACATCCATGAAAGAACCGGAATTCCCATCAAATAAAGAATGACAGTGGAAGCAAAGCGCCATATTCGTCATTTGCCGAGAACTTTTATCCATGATTATCTCAACTAAACGAGGAAGCAAATCTCAAGAATAGTAGCTATCCAACCGCCAAGAATCATGTTCTTCAAAAGAGGACGACTGCTGATGAAACGGGCGGCATTGCTCAGCCTTTTCAGTACCATTTTGAGATGGCGGAGGAGCGAGGGCTCTCAGGTCAGCGAGCCATTCCTACCGAGTCTACGAATGGGAAATGGGAAGGCGCGTGGGGGCTTGACAAAAATCTGCATTCCACATTTTGAATGCACTCTTACTAGCGGGCAGTTTCAATCGACACGCGCACCTAACCAAGCTTCCAAGAACCAATTATTGCGAAATTAGCTAATGATGCCTCCTGTATTCGTGGTATTACAAAGAAGCAAGAATAAACCTATCGATGATAACATAGAAAAATTACAGGAAAATGCTGAAATATAGAAATGGTCAATCCCACCATACACAAAGAAAACTTTCAACACTGCGCACCAAATTCTATTTTCGAACTGCACCCTGCTGAAAAAACACACCAAACCGAAAAGCAGTAGAAGGAATACCACACAAGTAGCGAGAATAAAGTAGTTAAACCCCGCCAGGCTGAACATTGCTGATAAATATGCGCTACTCCTTTGTTAACTGCCTCTATCCGAAATGAGAGAGCTAATGTACTTTGATCTTTTTCATAACTCTCTACGCGTGCAGGACATCTAGAGAGAAGAAGTGGCTCACCCTTTTCTCTGTAGTTACTTTGAAAATCGATTAATTTTCTGCTGAAGTAACAAAACCTGCTCCCGCGGTCCAGCCTGTCGTCTCTCTTCCAGTCTCCTCTTCCACTGCTTCGGCTTCTCCTTGTTCTTCGCTCCTCGCCATCCTCGAGCTCGCTTGGCTGCCGGAGAACGGATTCGTGAGAGCGAAAAGGGCTACGCGCCTGTAAATGAGGATGTGTTTTAAGAATTAGAAATATAAAATATAAAGCCAAGTTTAATTTTTATTACAAAACATCATTAAAAAATTTATAAGGACTAGGTTATGCTAGGAAATTTACTTGCAATGTTATACTACTTTTGGTGAAAAAGAAAAAAGAGGCTTAATTTTGCGATAAATTTCGCAATCCATACGGAACAAGGAAATATTAACAAAAAGATAAATTCGCTTAGTACCTCACAGATCGATCGATATAGAACGGCATTTCAAAAAATCAAAATTACGGAAAGGGATGTCATAATTGGGGGGGAGGAGATTATGATACAACTCAAGTTGGCTGACATCTACCCAGGGATGTCCAAAACCAGGCCCGAGCCGGCCCGGCCCTGGGGGCAAGCGGGCCGGGCCGGGCCCTATTTTCAAAATCTAGGCCCGGGCCCGCCAAATTGGCAACGGGCCGGCCCGGGCCTATGTTAAAACGGGCCCGGCCCGGCCCGCGGGGTGTCCGGGCCGGGCCGGCCGGGCTCGTAGGGTAAGCGGGCCGGGCCCTGCCTTCGAAATCTCGGCTCGGCCCGCGGGGTATCCGGGCCGGGCCGGGCCGGGCTCGTAGGGTAAGCGGGCCGGGCCCTGCCTTCGAAATCTCGGCCCGGGCCGGGCCGGGCCCGCCAAATTAGCAACGGGCTCGGCCCGCTTTGGACATCCCTGCATCTACCTAAGAGAACAAAATCTTTGAAAGTGGCTTTTAGCAGGTATTTTAGTAACGTTGGAATCTTTAAAACAACAAGAAGCATGAATAAATACAGCAACAATACCTTTAAAAAATCTGACGTGTGTTTCGGAATAAAGTATTAAATACCAATGACTATTTCTTTATAATAACAAATGAATAAGTTGCTCTAACCAGCACCCGACTGCGTCCCCGTAGTTTACGCGACCTTTCTAATTGCTTTTCCATGGCGGACTCCTAAAAAGAAAAAGTGAATCGTGCTTATGTTCGCGAAAATTCACGACCAAATTAGCAGTCCAAACAGAATAGAATAAATATGTAGGACATTCGCTCCAAGATGAGAACAGAAAAATCCCGCGGGCTAAGGCTTACGTCGGCCTATGCATTCTGAATTGGATGCTCGTGGAGTAGAAAATATCAGAAGAGTAACAAATAAAGTGGCATTCAGAGCTATTTTTACCAGAATGCGAGAAGGGTAGAAAGTGGCAAGCGCTAATTCTCATCCCTTGTAAGCAGGCACAGAATGGCATCGGGCCACTTGAACACACAGTGAGTACCACAAAAAAGGAAAAAAAAACAGGCTTGAACTAAAGTTTTGACACGACGTTTTCACAACCCTTGGGATAACAATGTTAACCATGAATTCTCACTTCAGCATCATTAAAAGGAAGCACGGGAATTAACAGCGGATCGAGCCTAACAAATGCCAACCAATAATGAAAAAAGAATCCTTGCATGAAGATGACACTTGGGAACAGCCAAATTATTTGGAGGAACATGCTTGGCTTTACTTTCCGGAACAGCACCGTTACCAAAATTATGGACTTGCCGCATGTCAGAAAAGCTGAACTGGACCAAGCATGCGGCAAACAAAAAAGATTGTTCAATGAACACGAAACACTAAACTAAAAGAGAAGCTTGCAATCAGGGAAAACGCAGCGCAAGCCTGAAAATTATTCTTCACCGTTAGAATTTTAGTGGTTGACTGAAAATACAGTATTTTTAATCATATATTACTAGAACAAATTACGAATTATCGAAAAATTTCAGCATAAAATCGGATAGTTGCAATACTTTTCGAAATCTGCATAAAAAATAAGGAGAGTGGTAAAATAAATAAGAGTTATTTCCCACATACGCTAGCTAACATTAAGAGAAATTATCCGCTGTGTTTCAAATGTGTAAGCTGTCAAGTGTCATATCATGATTGTCTTCCACAGTATGATTGCATTCCGTGCGAAAAATCTCATCAGTTAAACTGCATTTTGATTTATATGATAAGACGTCTTGAACAGAAAATAATCAAACTGTGAAAAGCAATTCTGACCACCATTTTAGGATACACATCTGCAACACACTCAATATATTGCTCCAATGATCTAGGGCGTATACATAATTTAACTCTCCTTCATTTTACGATTCTCCTTATTTTTTATGAGTTTTTCGATAAACAGTGGAATTATACGTTTTCATGCTGAAAATTTTTAATAATTCGTAATTTGTTCTGGCAATATATTCAATATACGGTATTTTTAGACACCCACTAAAATTAAAATGCTGGAAGAATGCTTTTCTGGCTTGCGCGTAGTTGCAAGCCAGAAAAGCATTCTTCCAGCATTTTAATTTTAGTGGGTGTCTAAAAATTGAACAGTTCCATTCTTGTGAAATGCAGCAAATCCATAATTTTGGTTGTTCCATAAAGAAAAAAAAAACTGCTTATCGACTCATTCATTGCTTCATGGCTTTCATTGCTCTTCCTTCATCGAGTGTCCTTGTTTACCTGAACTGGCTTCTATTGACGGCGTTTGTTGAATTCGGTTCCTACTCTAGCCGGTTCAACCATGATTTTATATGTCAACGGTTTGCTTCTCATGTGATGATTCAGCTTACTATTATGCTGTTACGTGCTATCTGAACCAAGTTTTGCTGCCGTTGCATTCTTGTATATCGCGTCTCCTTGAGCCTTCTGTATCGCTCTTATTTATATTCCCTCCTCCTGTCGATATCTCTTCCCTTTCAGCTGCGTGCACGGCGTGTTAGCGCAGTGCAAATATGATACTTAGTAAAAAGCTACAGTATGAAAGAATTCGTGTCAGGAGATCTCAAAATTCAAAAATAATGCAGTTATTGATTGGTTAACGAAACATCCTTGAACGGACGCCATTGTCATCCGTGATTGTTATTGTGGACTAATTATTTTGTTTGTAAGCCTTATTTTTCAGGATGAATTCGTTCGCATCAGCGCTCGCACGGATGATGCAAGAGCCACACCGAATGCTGCCTCCTCCGCTCCAGCCGCAGCTTCCTCCTAACATCTTCGTTTACCACGCTGGTGGTGGCAGCGACAGCAACAACAACAACGGAGGCGATGGTAGCAGCAGCTACTCTGGCGGCGGCGGCGGCGGCGGCAACAGCAACTCTGGCGGCGGCGGCGTCAACAAGCAGGAGCAGCCCAGCAACCGCCGCATCAGCAACAACAACAGCAACAACAATAACAACAACAACAACAAGAGGTTTGAAATATATTTTATCGTGATTTCTTTTAGGCAAAAAAAAATCATTTAATCGTTAGAATCTTTTTTGTTGTTGTTTTAGAGCGGCTGCCAAACGGGTGGCTGACAACGCTTGGCGCGAGAAGGAAGCTGCCAAGCAGGCCAGGCAGGAGCGAGACAGACTGGCGGTCGAGGCGGATAAGGTTTTTAAATAAATTTCTTTGAGATAATTTACACAGAACAACCTTCTTGCAGCTCCAGTTGTACGTGAGAAGGAAGAAAGAGGAAAAGGACACTGAGAAAGGATCTGGACGGTCTGAGAGCTGAGTGGAGAAGAAAAGGAAGTTAAAGGAAAAGATGGAAAAGGAATTGGAGGCTCTTAAAGAGCACAAGGAGGCGATGACGGCGGAGAAGGCGCTGTTGGACCTGGTGGTGCAGACTCTGGAGGAGCGAGCGAAAGGAGATCTTGAATCTATGCACTCTCACGCATCTGCAGAGAGCGTCGCGCAGAGGAATGCTATGAATGGGGCGAAGAAGAAGTTGTCTGAACTGAGGCAAAATGTTTGCTATGATGGCCCGCATTTCAAAGATCTAGAAAGGCGATTCAAGGAAGCTGGAGCCGACATGCAAGCATACTATCAAGATCTGACCGGGAACCATATAATGAAATGCTTGAAGAAGGGAGTTCCTGAGAAGCTGTGTGGTTCGGCTTCCAACAGACTGCTGACGTGTCTACCCGGATTGAAGCGATGAATTTGCTAGGAATAATAGTAAAATTCGCGGAAGCACAAGACTTTTCGAACAAGCAGCTTGTTCAGTTTCATTGTCAGCTAATTCTTCGTCGGTTTGAAGATACGTGTGCAAAGCACGAAAACGGTGAACTATCCCGAACTCCCAAGTTTCACATGCTGCTACAACACGTCGTGCCTTTTATGGCTAGCTATGGCAGCTGGGGTTCGATGAGTGAGCAAGGTATCGAATCACTGCACGCTTCCTTTAAGAGGCTACAGCGCCAATATGCATGCATAAGGAACAAGGAGAATCAGTGGATGGCGATACTCAAGCATTTCAGCATACAAGCCGAGACTCTCTACGGGTGCAACAACGACTAATCACTAGGTGTATGCCCTAAACCCCCAGAACCCAACGGCCCTCCTTAGGGCCATAATCCAGAAAAAGATAATAATAAAGGACTCAACTTAAAAGAAGAAAAGAAAGAAAAGAATAAAAATTGAAAATTTGAAAAAAAAACCTCTATTTTATCAGTTGTTCTTCGAGACCCTTCATCCTGTGTTCTTCGAGAAGAAGATGACCACCGCCGAGACCAACACGGAAGGAAGCAGCGAGTGATGCTATAAGTATACCACAAGCCAATAGCACACACGATAAGAAAAAAGCGCAGATGAGAAACTACGCATCTAATCTGATTCGCCAGGCAGTTGGTCGCAGAGCACGTCGGTTCCCAAGTTGCCAGCAGACCAGCCAGCTGCAATAATAATCCTGCTTTTATTTCAAGATAATATTCATTAAAAAGGAGAAAATTAAAAGAGAAAAAATAATATCTCATACGATGACATCGCGTCCCTTTATTTAGTGTTACCGTATAATTCCCCTCTCTTAAGTTCATGGAATGTCGACGACGCTACACTAAAATGTTACTAAGTATCGCCTTAACACGCCGTGCGTGAGCTGTGGGCTTGGCTACGGAGATGAGTAAGATGGAAGATATTGTCAAAGCGGTGTGGTTTTTCAATGATTTTTTTTATTGCTTTATTTTGGACGCAGGTTTCTGTTGCTTTAACAGAAAAACCTCTGAAATAGGTGAATTGTAAAATAGAATGAGATACCTTTATGATTTTGCAGAAGTCAGCAATATTCTGCTTTCAGCTCGAAGAACTGGTAGTGAATGCAGTGGCTGCGCGGGAAAGAGTGGTAGAAGAAGCGCCACAGCGGCAGTCGAAGAAGAACGACGCCGCGCTATACACGCTTTCGCAGGAGCTCAAGACACCAACGGAGCAGGTAATGGAAGATTCGAATCGCGATATGAAAGTTCTGTGGGAGAATGCATGATTGATATGAAATTTAAAGAGATTGGTTCGGTCTGCTTTTGAGTTGCAAAAATTACATTGAGTAATATTTCGCATGCTTTTTAAAATCAGCTATTTCTTGTCCACTTTTATTTGACCTACTTGAGGAGAACGAACCACCGACAACGATAGACGATGGGAAAGGGTATGCCTTTGATGATTAACTGGAGAGCGTGGCCAGTTCAATGTCTCCTAATAGGATCATGGTCTGTTTATTTTTTTATTCAACTTTTGTTTATTCCTTTTAGGTAATTTTTTGAAAGAAATAGTAATCCCTCATTTTGATGAATTATTTATTATTGCTTCCTTGAATTTGAAAGTGCATTAAAACATTATATTTTTGCTCTAATTTTCTAGCGTCGTCTGAGCAGCAGCATGAGCGAGCTCGGCCTGACCACGCTGTTCAGCGTTGAAGGTGGCACAACCCTGTGGCAGTGACAAGGCCTGCATGCGGTTGCCTCCACGTTGTAGAAACCATCGCAGACTCGTGCTGGCTCAGCCGAAGCCGCGATATTAAGGTCCGTGAGGGTCGCCATTTCTCATCTTATTTTCTTTGTTATTAATTTGCTCGCCAGAGAACCATAGATGATATTTTTTCCATATCTTTTGATTTTCAAAAAATAAGAGAAATATTGAGCTGCTGTTGCATTTTCCCTAACTCTGTTCCATGTTTCATTGCTTTCAGATGGATTACTCGCAACAAGTAGTTGAGATGCGCAAAGAGACGTGTGTTTCTGTTGAGCTCATCGCGAAGACCGTGTACAACATCCTGAGGACTGAACAGGTCTAAACGCTTTTCTTCATAAAATCATAAAGGTATCTCATTCTATTTTACAATTCACCTATTTCAGAGGTTTTTCTGTTAAAGCAACAGAAACCTGCGTCCAAAATAAAGCAATAAAAAAAAATCATTGAAAAACCACACCGCTTTGACAATATCTTCCATCTTACTCATCTCCGTAGCCAAGCCCACAGCTCACGCACGGCGTGTTAAGGCGATACTTAGTAACATTTTAGTGTAGCGTCGTCGACATTCCATGAACTTAAGAGAGGGGAATTATACGGTAACACTAAATAAAGGGACGCGATGTCATCGTATGAGATATTATTTTTTCTCTTTTAATTTTCTCCTTTTAATGAATATTATCTTGAAATAAAAGCAGGATTATTATTGCAGCTGGCTGGTCTGCTGGCAACTTGGGAACCGACGTGCTCTGCGACCAACTGCCTGGCGAATCAGATTAGATGCGTAGTTTCTCATCTGCGCTTTTTTCTTATCGTGTGTGCTATTGGCTTGTGGTATACTTATAGCATCACTCGCTGCTTCCTTCCGTGTTGGTCTCGGCGGTGGTCATCTTCTTCTCGAAGAACACAGGATGAAGGGTCTCGAAGAACAACTGATAAAATAGAGGTTTTTTTTTCAAATTTTCAATTTTTATTCTTTTCTTTCTTTTCTTCTTTTAAGTTGAGTCCTTTATTATTATCTTTTTCTGGATTATGGCCCTAAGGAGGGCCGTTGGGTTCTGGGGGTTTAGGGCATACACCTAGTGATTAGTCGTTGTTGCACCCGTAGAGAGTCTCGGCTTGTATGCTGAAATGCTTGAGTATCGCCATCCACTGATTCTCCTTGTTCCTTATGCATGCATATTGGCGCTGTAGCCTCTTAAAGGAAGCGTGCAGTGATTCGATACCTTGCTCACTCATCGAACCCCAGCTGCCATAGCTAGCCATAAAAGGCACGACGTGTTGTAGCAGCATGTGAAACTTGGGAGTTCGGGATAGTTCACCGTTTTCGTGCTTTGCACACGTATCTTCAAACCGACGAAGAATTAGCTGACAAGGGAAACACCTAAGCATAAGTTGGCGGATTTTGATCGCACCTATCCAGATCGTAAGTCCAAGTCGAGAAATGATGATAACCATTTTCAATTTTAGCTAAATAGAACCAGGCGATTTTATATTGATTTTTAAAGTTTGCATAAAATCGCGGAATTTATTGGTTTGGCCATTGCCAATGTTTGGTTTAAGCAACAAAACATGGCTTGCGTGGCTGAGTGGGTTGCGCGCTCGCTTTGAGTTTTGTGTATCACCGGTTCGAACCCCATTCGGTGCAAGTGTTTTGCTAATTTTTCAAATTCGGCAAAGTACATAAATGTAAATTTATTCCGATACGAGAAGTGGCTTGTGCTCTTAAAACTCTTTTAACCAAATTTATATGGGCAATGGCTGTTTCAAATCGATCACTTCGCCATGTTTGCGAATCCACAAGCGGTTGTTCGTCTTCTGGTCGATAGATTTGGTGTCTCTGACACATCGACGGAATTCTCTCGAGAAGACCATAAACTTGCCCAGTCTTTTTCACTCATCCTCGAAGCCGCAGAAGAAAACGCCCTTCTGTTTGATGTGAATGAGACCCCTCTCTTGCAAGAGGAAGGAGAAGAGATCGACTGCGATCCCGATGAGGAAATCGATCTACCACCCGAAAAACCACCGCCCACTGATGAAGAAGTCATACATTCCAGGTGCACGCTTTCAGGCGCTCGTGATCAATTTTCAAATTATATATTTAAGACTGAAAATTTTGAAACTAAGAAACTAAGAAAAAATATTTTCACCTCCAGATGGCGCAGCGAAAGGCGGCAAGGAGTGAGCAGGCGAGAGAGACACGATGACTGGCGCAGTCGGGCGAAGCTGCAATTTATCTCGCACAAGTCCCCTTCCGATTCCACGCGGGCGATAAAAGCCGAGAAAGTAATTGTCGTTAATTGTTTGACAGAAGATATGTCTCGCTGCGTACAGTCACTGTACGCTTCCGAGATGTCGCACGGACTAAGGTTCGAGTTGTGTTCAGTGCATCAAAGTATAAAAATAAAATAGTTTGCATCATAACCTGGAAAAGGACAATTTGAATAATAATTTGAAGAGAACAAGAAATACCTTTTTAAAGTATGTTGATACGAACTTTTTCGCTCTCTCCTCCTCCTCTGGTCCCTTATATTCAGTGCTGAAATAGGTCTGACCCATAACAGCGTTGTGTTACGTGGCCGGGGAGAGGAGTAGCCCCGCCCCTCAGGGGGTGAGGCTGCTCCGAGCTCTTGCCAGCGAGAGTTGAGAGAACACCTGCACAGAGAGGCTGGCAGCTCCCCCGGCCACGGATCTCCCCCCTCTAGATATGCCCCTTGTGTTAAGAGATAAGTCTAAGTGTAACTGATAAATCTATATGTAAGAAGCCCAGTAGTAAGACCGTCAATGGGGAGATCCGGGGTCACATGCGATTTGCACATACACACGAGAGGCGACACACCAACGTCGTCGTGACATGGAGGTCCCGGGTTGAACGACTGCGTCAGTGACGTCCGACGTCAGCCGTTCATGAATTTTCACGCTGAGGTCCGTTTAATCCTTGACATAAAATAGGCCGGAAAATATTTTGCCGCAAATTGACTAAGTCTTTCTCTTTTATCATCTGCAAAAAATCCCGAGCATCCGGCAGGGAGAACGTTTAAATTTTTTTTCGTTACTCCGTTCTCATTTTTTAAATGTATTATTACTGTCATTGAATATGCAGCGGCATAACTTGGTTGTGAGGAACCCACGCGCTCACCCCCTTAATGCGAATTTGAAGAAGAAAAAGAAGAAGCAAGATTTTTGTATGTAGACTCTTGCAATTGCGGCAATTAAAGCAGCGCGTGCGGGCAACTAAGCAAAGGGGGTCCAAAAAGAAGAAAGAAAAAGAATACAAATACGAATAATAAGGCATGTTTTGATTAATGAATTTCATTCACCATGCCAGGCGAGCTCGCAATAGCTGATTTTTCCACTTGCTCTAGCGCGAAGTCGAGGAATAGAACTAGTCTGTTCATCTATAAAAGTAACGGCGCCCATTTCCTATTGTTATTTTAGTTAGTGCCTCCTTCCCAAAGAGCTTGCTGGTAAAATCACAACACGCCGCACTCATTCCTTTCTCGGGTATGTAGAGTTCCTCCCCTCATTGTCAGTCTTAGAAATTTCGCACCATCTCTCCCGCTACACCATCAGAACTCCATGTGTGTATGTAAATATATACAAATTACATCTGTAAAGCCGCCAGCCCTCCCTCTCAACTCCCGGAGCGCCCGGAATTTTATAGTATTTATTTTCTTCTATTAACTCATTTCTTGCTCATCCATTGTCTTCTTTGTCTTTTAAATAGCCACATTTTTCCCATTTTACAAAATAAGGCGAACAGTCAAGCAGGTCACAGTCTTTGGCAACTCATGTATCACGAATATTCAGAAACTCTATGCGCGAATGTTTTCCTTAATATTTCTGTCTCATTTATTTTTACAGTAATATTTTTCTCTATTATTTTCTCGCTATTTCTATCCGCCTCCGCAGTTTCTCTCTCAATTCATCCGGAAGAGGCAAAATCTTTTTTCACCGTTTCTCTTCCCTCTCTGCTTCTCTGTATCTCTCTATCTCTGTAGGTATGTAACGCTGCCTCTGTTTTCTATCACTCAGCATTCCGACAATAGTCGAACAGTTGCGTCGGTGACGCAAATGCGCTCATCCTTAGAACAGCTCAGCTCACAAACACCTCGGTCTGCCGCCTGTTTTCGAGAAAAAGAAACGCCAACTGCCTCAGGCGCTCCTTTCTTTCTTTCTTTCTCGCCCTACTTATTCGTGAACACTCTCTCCTCTCCATCGCGTAACAGAGACCTGCCGCAAACTCACCCAGACACATGTCACATTCCCGAGAAACTAAAGCTGCCGAAAATACTCGAGACAGCCGCTCTGAGGCCACGCAACCCGTGGCCACTAGGCGAGTAGGAGAAAGAAGCAGAGAAAAGAAGCAGAGAATGAAGGAAATCACAGGAAGTCACAGAGAAAAAAGACACTTCCGGTGTACACAGGCCGAGAGATAAGAGCAAAAGATATCCTCGAAGAACAAGAAGAGGAAAATACAGAGAAGAGAAGAAAAAGACAAAGAAGAGAAGAAAATGCAGAAAACAGAGATAAAACAGATATGCATATACCCGCATATGTATATACATCAGCAGAGAAGAGAAAAAGACAACCACAATTTCTATAAACTATTAATTTAAATATATATATATATATTTATTTATATTAAAACACAGAAAGAAATTCGATGCATGTTTGAGTTTTTCGTGTAACACCACGCGTCCGTCCTAGTCTAAACTAATCGTGTTGTCCGTATTCATCCGCGTAGAAGAATCTCTCAAGACGTGGCAGCTACAGACAGGCCTCCAGCAACTTCAAGCAAGTTCTGGGACGAAAGATGCATTATCGACCAAGTCTTCTATCTCGAAGACGCTCAAATTACGGTGATTCAAGAGGAACAGATCTTGACACCGCCGATGTTGAACACGAAGGAATGCACTGTACAAGACGGATCATATCATCATTTGGTCCCGAGAAGAACTCAAGATGGAGCCTTGTTGCCACATAGTGATCACAACAAGAACGCTTGTGGAAAAAAAAAAAATCATACAACGAATCCCGCCACCTTACAGCCGAAAATAGCGCCGACTATAACTCAAAAACCAGCAACAACTACAACAATCCCGACGACTACGTGACGTGGACTCCACCGATCGACAACACGATATTGGAAACTACGACAAGAACTCTGACGACGACAGGAAGACCGACGACGACATCAACAACCAGGCCAACTACGACAGAAATGAACAATGACAACCAAAACGACAACGACAACTCAGAGGTCGAGTACGACGACGCAACTATTACCGACAACCAAATCGCTGCCACCGACAACTCCAGGCATCGCTAACAACGCAAGACCCAGTCACGACTCAAACGCCTACCGAAATCGACTACGATGACAACCGAGATGCCAAAAATGACTATGACGACTACCGAGATGCCGACTACTACGAGAATACCAGTAGCAACAACCACCTGGGACAAGGAAATGTTAGAAGATTCCACCGCTGAGAACAATAACATGAAGAAGATGACGCCGACCAACAACAAACAGACAAGATTACCGTGACCGTTCGAAGAAGGAAGAAGCAGACGAACGAAACACTCATTGATTCGCCGACGCAGCCGCCGACTCTAGTTTACTCGAAAGGAAAAACCGAATGATCAAGAAGAAGAGGAACGATTATTATCACTATTGAAATTTTATGTAATTTGCCTTTTTTTTTTTAGAAATGTTATTTAATTTGTCATATTCTAGAAATATTAGTGGTCCCTCAGAAAATTAGAAATATTCGCATTCACATTCTAGAAGTAACATTTCATTATGCATCTATATTTACTTTCGCGAAATAAGACCCAAATTGTAACGAAAAACGATATTAGATAGAAAATTTAAAATAGATATGTACTAACAAATCTTATCAGTTGATTCCTTTCTCTTCTTTCTCCAGTCGTTTTCTCTTTCCGTCGGTATACTTACTCTGCATCCCTCTTCCTACCCACTGCAATCGCAACAATCTTTTAATTGCTCGTATCCTTGCTTTTGCGAAATCATTTTCCCTGCCATCCCCGGCCCCTTACCCTATCTATCTCTCTTTCTTTCTTGCTCTCTCCTCTTCCCACCATCTTCACCAGTCATCGACAAACCAGGGCTTCACCGTCATCTTCACTCCGAAACGCTAAGCCGCCCGCGTGATCTGAATGAATCAGATAGGCGGCTATCATTTTCTCTTGTCATCTTCTCCCTCTCATATGAACGTACTCTCAAGAGCGCAACACGCGGGATTCACAACAATTGTTCCGCCACCCTCAAGCGCCTAACACTCTCTCGATGCCCTAACTCTCTCGCCGGTTAGCTCTCTCGCAGACCAGCCAACAAATGAATCTCTACTCACCATCAGCACCTCTCCTCACCCAGTTCAAGCAGACGTCAACAACATCAAGCGCCTACCACGAAGAACAAGACAAAGAGACTGCAAGATCGAGAGACGCAACACAGAGAACAAAAAAAAAGACGAAAAAACAAGGAGACAAGACAGAGCAGAAGAAAGCTTCTTCGCCAGAGCTCTGCTTTATCACAATCACTGCAGCCTCTCGCTTCTACTGGGAAGACTGACCGCCATTTCCCCCCTCCTCTCTCGCATTTCTCTCTCTCTCATTCTCCCTCTCTCATTCCCTCTACAGTTTTTTCTTTTCCACGGCGCTCCGTTCCTTTGTGTGTGAATATATAAATGATAGTTTAGATTCTTTTTTTTTATTTTGTAGACTGAGGGACCAGTCAAAACAGTAAAGGGGGATGTTACGTGGCCGGGGAGAGGAGTAGCCCCGCCCCTCAGGGGGTGAGGCTGCTCCGAGCTCTTGCCAGCGAGAGTTGAGAGAACACCTGCACAGAGAGGCTGGCAGCTCCCCCGGCCACGGATCTCCCCCCTCTAGATATGCCCCTTGTGTTAAGAGATAAGTCTAAGTGTAACTGATAAATCTATATGTAAGAAGCCCAGTAGTAAGACCGTCAATGGGGAGATCCGGGGTCACATGCGATTTGCACATACACACGAGAGGCGACACACCAACGTCGTCGTGACAGTTGTAACCCCCCGGGCCGAAAGCCCGGAATCCTCTCTTTTCCGTAATTCTTTCACTTTGTAACCCCCGGGCAGGACATTTGGCCGTTTGTAACCACTATTTCAGCACTCTTCATTCCTTTACTGTTAACAGTCTGGAGTTATAGCAAGTTTCTTTTACATAAAAACTCTCTCCATTAAATGTTAAGTATTAGAAGGAATTTCTAGAACAAAATGATTGTTGATCTGTGTTTCCAGGTCTTCAAAGATCCGGATCCCGCGTTCACTCGGACCGCCATTGCAATTTGCACCAACATGTTCCTGTACGGAATCACCGGCAACGCACGGATTGCTTAGTATGTTTTCTTTTACTTCCAGCCATCTTTGGCATTGCATTTATTTTCTGGGTTATAAAAGCAATAGCCTAAACTTATTAGTGACTAGATTAAATTTTTAGAAAAATTTTCCGCTTTTATCTTAATTGTGTGTTAAAAGTGTCAATTATTGAAAGAAAATTTTATTTTTTAAATTTGTTTATAGTATTAAATTATAAATAAATCAGTCGGAGCTCGGAATTCCACCAAGTATATTTTTGAATTTTCCGAACCATTGCTGTCCCCCACTCCCTGAAAAATAAATGTTCTCTTTCACCCCTGTGTCAAGGTAAAAATTCAAACGTGATAATTTTTGGCTCCTTTATAGCCTCGCGAGGATGGCGACCATCCCAGCATCGGTAATTCTCAGCATCCGCGACGCCAAGAATGACTATGAGAAGTGGAAGGAGCAACGTCCCTTGAGAGCAACGGAGTGCCCGAGGGGTTGGCGGAAATTTTTTTTAAGCTTTACTTTTTTAATATGTTCATTATTTACGATCATAAACACGATTTTTGCGTTGTTATTTCATTTAAAAAAAGGAAAATAATATATGCATATTCTAGTCATTTATTGCAAGAACACTTTTAAATTCTCTATTTGATTAAAGAAGTGAAAAGCCACAATGAATAATAAACATGTGTAATGTGTTTCAAAGGGTCTTCCCTTTTAGATTCATGCATTCTCGGAAGATGTTTTTTTTCTGCCGACATATTGTTTTCGTTAGCGTATGAGCCTTCTCATAGCTGGTGATAAAAAGAAATCTTCTTACGATATGCTGATCCACTCTGACATGAGGAATACATACAAGTAGGAGTTCAGATTATTGATTACTCTGAAGAAACGACAATAAATGAAGAGATTGCGAGTGACTGGAAAGGAGTGAGAGAGAGAACACGAGAAAGAAAAAGAGAGGTAGAAAGAGAGAAAAAGCGAGAGAGGGAGAGAGAGAGAAATCGAGCGAGTGAGAGAAAGAGAGCGAGAGAGCGAGAGAGTGGGCGAGCAGAGATGTGCTAGTCAGCAAGATTGCCGATAAAATTATCAGCAATGACCGAGAATGAAATCGGAGAGAAGCACGTATAAAGGAGATGTGTAAACGATGAAAATCTATACTGCACAATCAATCATCTCTATTCTGTTTTGTCCAATCTTTTTCTTCAGACATATCTTCTGTCAAACAATTAACGACAATTACTTTCTCGGCTTTTATCGCCCGCGTGGAATCGGAAGGGGACTTGTGCGAGATAAATTGCAGCTTCGCCCGACTGCGCCAGTCATCGTGTCTCTCTCGCCTGCTCATTCCTTGCCGCCTTTCGCTGCGCCATCTGGAGGTGAAAATATTTTTTCTTAGTTTCTTAGTTTCAAAATTTTCAGTCTTAAATATATAATTTGAAAATTGATCACGAGCGCCTGAAAGCGTGCACCTGGAATGTATGAACTCACCCTCCTTGCCCTTGACCGCCTTGACCGACTTCTTCGACCTCTTCGACTGTTTGGACTGGTTCGCCGCGACGGCAGCCTGCTCTTCCGGACTAAGCTCCTGAAGAGAAAAAATGAGGAGAATTCCGAATTTTAAGAATTACTCTTATTCTGACATTTTGAGCACGAATGGCATGTAAGAAATATTTAGTGTATAATTTCTTCGAATTATAAAAAGACTTATTCGTTCTTTTTTCGCTTTTTCATTAATAAAGTATTGGGCACGTAGTTTAAAATAGATTGTGCAAATTCTAAAAAGAATATTGAATGAGCGGAGTAGATGGCGGACCTTGAGGAGATCCTTCTTCGATTCCGACTTGCACTGTTCGTAGTTGTCGTCTGGTGGTGCATCGTTGGATGCCGCCTCCAGCTTTCCGCCCTTTGCCGACTGCTCCTCGCAAGAAGTTGATATCATTTAATCTATTTTAATTATCTACTTTAATTAGTATTTATTTTACCAGTTTCATTTGATCATTTTGCACCAATCAAAAGGTCCAAGGGGCAAAATGGTATCATTTAGTTTTGTATTAGTTTTCTTTACTTTTTTATGCTTAAATTTACATTTATATTAATGATTTCATTTGAGTTTTGCATCAATTTTGACAGTAATAAACACTAATTATTTAATTAATTAATAAAAACGTTTCGACCTCCTCCACCTCGACGCCCTCCTTTTCCTCCTCTTCTCCCTTCTTCTCGCCCTTCTTCTCGCCCTTCTTCGACTTGTCCTTCTTGGACTTCTCACTCTGCTTGTTTTTCTTCTCCTTCTTGCTCTCCTTCTCCTCCTCCTTGCTCTCCTTTTCTTTGCTGTCGGATCCTTTCGAGTTTTCGGGCTCCTTCTGCAAAAAAAAAAATGAAATTCATGTTTAAAAATGGCTAGTTCGACAAATGGCTAGACAACCGTGATTAACCAGAGCTTTTCAACTTCTTTTTTTGTATTTTTCAAATAAATGCTATTATTTTTAAAGCTAATTTAAAATGGTGTTCTAATTTTTTCGTCTCTCGCCTTGGCCTCTTCCTGCTTCTTCTCATCCTTGGCCGTCTCGGCTGACTTCGTGACTGGCTCTTCGGCCAGCTTGGCAGTCGCTGTCATAGATGCTTGCTGCTGCTTGGTCAGTGTTTTCGGATTCGCTGTGGAAAAAGTGGGCCATTTTTTGTTTTTGAAATTTGGTAAACATTTTCAGAAGTACTGGAAAAGTCAAGCGATAATTTATATTTTCAGAATGAATCAATTTATAATTCAATTATTTGGATATCTCCTTGTCGGCGCAGAAAGAGGGGCTTCATTTTGAGTGTCAAAGCAGTAAAGAGTTGGTCAGAGTACACAATATGAAGAAGCTAAATTGGATGGAAACTTGCGTGTCAGTGACTTTCAATAGTTTCCTGCTATTTTAAGAACGAGCCTAATTAGGCTCGGGTCGATAGCGATCTTAGAACCTAATTAGGTGGCACAAAATTGTACGTTTGGCTGCGTTCGCGGGCGCTTTGGCGCCTCCCTTGGGCGTCTTCGTCTTCTTCGAGCACTGGAAGGCGAGAGTGATGATGAGGCAGAGCGAGAACAGCAGCTGCTGAGCGAGCCAGTTCTAGGGTAAAAGAGGAATCATTATTTTTAATGGTCATTATTCTACTTCACTTTTTATCTACTATAAATTAAACTCATTATATTACTGTGTAATCATTTCTTTTTTAGCTTCACTTCTTTTTGCACGCTGTTTATTTGTATATTTTAGTAGTAGAAATGCCTTTAATTTGTTCGATTTAATCGGTAATCCGAAGGGTGGACCATCGGCGGCAACCTTGCAGAAGACATGATGGACGACTTGCTTTATCTGAGACGCATCCAGAGAAGCTGCCATGCTCGGCCAGTGGTGACGATGTGAAATGATGAGGAAGCGAGCGAGAAGGGCTCTTATCGAGTGTTCGCCTACTAATTTATTCGTACTTTGCCGGAAAATCTGCACTTTAAAAAGTATGTCACTGAAAACATAACTTATTCAGTCTTTCATTAAAGCGTGCTATTTCGCAGATCGCACAAACCGTTTCGTATTCTCTTTTATTAGAAAGTCTTGCTGCTGCTGATTTCCTTGGTGACGTTTGTTTCCCCATTCAACAATCCCCCTCCCGTTCGTTTTAGATAAAGACTTTTATTCACTTATCAATTTAAAAATCGACATACAATTTACAATTAACAACAGTCGTAAAAATCTTGATAGTCTACAAATGTCTATCCCAGTCCTCCTCCCTTCCCAATCTCTCTCTCTCTCTCTCTCTCTCTCTCTCTCTCTCCCTCTTTCTTATTGCTAGTAATAGCACCTACACGGACGACATATTTTTTCTGTCACTTTGAAATACTAATTTAATGTTTGATAAATAAATAAAAAATAAATCGCAAGCCAGAAATGATTGCCCTGGCGGATTTCTCCTTGTGATGTGCAAAGCGATCGATGTTTGTGATTTTTTTAACGATTCCACTTTTCCCCATTCATTCTTATTTCTTTTGCAAGAAAAATGGAATTTTTTTTATAAAAGATTATGATGAACAGAATTTCGCACGAGTACAGCTCGCATGGAATTTTTAATACAGTAGTTAAATAACAGAATTAAGTAAGTCTTTAACAAATCACATTGTGGAAACTGAAGTTACACGAAAGCTTCGTTAGGCTCCGCCCATACGTCCATTTCGAAAAGAAAGTGGACAAAGATGTATCCATCGTATTTGTATTCCTTCTCTTTCTTGCTCCCATTCACTCTTTATCGTTGGGAGGGATGCAGGCCAGGATGCGACGGAACGATGTAAATATGGAAAATTGCAAATCATTATTATCAGAAACTTAAAATCTTGTGAAGAAAGATTAAATCATCATATAATTCTTGGTCGTTATCCTTCCCGCAACGACATTACAATAGAGAAAACAAATGCAGTCTTGAACATTGTAAATGGACATTCTCAAGCAGCACTAATGATATTACATTTTTTTTTGAAGACTTACTTTTTTCTCGCTTCATTTTATGTACATATATCCGTCTAACATCTTTTGTTATGTGTCCAGGACCGGCAGGAGTATAAGAAACACTGTTTTGGCAGCTAAAGTGGGTCAAACTCTCTATCCCGCCATATTCGACTGGCTGGTGAAAGGGGAGGGGGAACACGTTTGAACGAGGCTTGCACCCTTCTTCAGCCACGCCTTTAATCACTCGCAATCCGCGTTCTTCTCCGTTTCTTTCTCTTTTCCAATCCATGATAGCGAATGTCTCATTTGCTCTAAACGAGTTTATCCAGCGCACCGCAGCAACTTAAGTCTGCTTTCTTGCTTGAAAGTGCTCTCGCACTGACAATGAGACTTGAGAACGCTCACACTGGTTAAGTCGGATTGAGGATTTCCTATTTACATGTTGCAGCCTAACCACATATAATAATATTGCTAATATATTCATTAACATTCATGTTTATTTTATACTTACTTTTGTTATCACAATCATTCCTAAATTGATCTATTTTCAACTTATATGAAACATAGGTTTTGCCCTCTTCAATGCCTAAGGCTATCATCTATCTCTCTCTATTTTTCTTCCGGTCGCAAACATGCATATTTCTTCACGTGTTACAGCATTTTATTAAAATAAGATTATTGTATATAATATATAAATGAGGGATGAATTACTAAATAAATGGATGTTCATAGCAAATGAGAATTGGGAGCAGCCAATACTGTTCCATATATCCTTTAGAATCTTCCTTGGCATGTCTCATCCAGCACACTTGCCAGTGTCAGAATGCTCGTCGTACTTTTTTCCAGTAAGAGGGAATGTGATGGGCCGCGGCAATTTGAATGTTTTTTCTCATTTGAACAATTTTTTTTCCTTTTTTTCTTGGTGATCAGCGCCCTCCTTTAACATTTAATGCGCCTTCAGCAATACGACGAACTCGCCTGGAAGTGAACACAGGAACAACGCCTCGAGCATCGGCCTACTACAGTACGAAGTTCCTGGATGATGAGTGGACTCAGTCGGCTCTGGTTGACTCCTCCTCTCTTTGCATGTTTGGCGGACCTTCGAAGAACATCTACAGTACACTGATGTAAGTGTCAACGTACAAGTATGTATATATGTATGTACATAAAAGGCGGTCGTTTTTTTCTGAACAGCCAGAAAAGTTCTTATTGTGAGGAAGAATAAATGTCTTGAATGCAAAGATTGACAAACTCTTCTTGTTCGCACTCCTCCATCCTCCAATCCATGAAATTCGACCTTGTCGCCAGCAGAAATCGAGCGCTGCTTACGAAGCGAATCCTCTATACTACATGAGCAATTGAACTCTAAAAATTATTATGAGATTTCGAACAATAGCTCAACGTTTTACTAGACGTTGGGGCATAAAAGTTAGAAAATTCACTCTCTCTGTCGCTCACTTTCTTCTCTATTTCTTTCGCTCTCATCTCTCTCTCTCTTTCTCTATCTTTCTTAATCTCCATTTCTTCAGAATCCGCCCGTTGCCGTAAATCAGCTCTCACGAGAAGTCATCACTGTACATCGCATCCAAGGGCAAAGTTGGACAAATTAGCCGAAAAAATTTTTAGTGTTCAAATTTAATTGAACATTAAATTTTTTTCTTTGGAATTTTGAAAAGAATTTGCCAGATAAAGTAGTTATTTTTTAATAGATTTTGTCAAATCCTTCAACTATTCCATAGTCTCCATTTTCGCTGAATAAGAGATAGCCTACCACTTATAAGCCATACCCAAATGTCACAAATTTTCTGTGGAGAATGGATGTGCAGAAGATAATAGTGAACGGTCTAGAAAAAGAGATTGAAAGAGCTACAAAAGTCGCCAAGAGAATCGACGTCGCAGCATCGACTAGACATCGTGAACATCACATTTAAACAAGGGCGGTCACTCAAAAATTATCTGTCATTTCATCTCTCGTACTATTTTTACGCTGCGGATTTGGACGACCTGCGAAATAGCACGCGAGAGTGAGAGAGTGCCAGGGTGAATGAGGCAATCAATTATTTTTCGGTGATTGTACTCCTTTAATTTATTTATAAATTATAAAACACTTTTTCACCTTATAAGGGGGAAAAAGTGTGAGGCCTTCAACTGTCTCACCAATTCGCTGCCAACTTCGGTGGTGATAGGGATGCTCGACCTTGCGAGATGATGCTCCTTCCTCTTCCTTCACTTGCCACTCTGAGGACGCTTCGTTCCACTTTGTTAGCTCTCATCTCTTTTTTTGCCGCATTCGTTCCTCTGTCTCCTTGACACTTTCTCACTTGTTTTAAACCGAAGAACGTATTTCTTTATCCCCCAGATGGACAAAATTTCATGGTGCTTGTAAGAATGAGCAACGAAAGGGTAGCTGGAATAACAGAGACGTTGGCAAAAATTCCATACAGATATGTGTTTGTTTTGACATTGCACATAAATATAAATGAGAATTCCGTTTAGTTCAGCGAGTCCACTTGAGGTCCATGAAGAGTGAATTCGGATCCTTCCCCGGCATGGGCGCGCAGCTCGCTCGTTCCTGAATCGGCTCCGTGCGCAGAACCTCACGAATGTATTCGGCATCTTTGCGTGAAGATTAGGTTACGGAAGAAAACAAAATTCTATCAATCAATAACAATATTCTATCAATCAATTCACAAAAAGAATCGAAGTTTAAAACAAAACAAAACAGCGTCGCGTAGAAAAGCATTAGAAAGCCAAGAACTCGATCGCTCGGGCTGAGTATCGCGCAAAG
Source organism: Allodiplogaster sudhausi (assembly GCA_945643635.1). Taxonomy (NCBI): domain Eukaryota; kingdom Metazoa; phylum Nematoda; class Chromadorea; order Rhabditida; family Diplogasteridae; genus Allodiplogaster; species Allodiplogaster sudhausi. The sequence goes on from CALZFC010000254.1 coordinate 175,964, forward strand.
GCTTGCGAGGGAAAGCGAACTAGCGCCCGGCTGTAATAGATATCGTTTCCGTCATTTTTTTTTGTATTCGACCCTTCGCGATGCCCTGCCAAAGTATTTCAACTTCTATGATGTGCAGTAAGTTAATGCTTGATGCCAAATTTATTTCAATCTAATAAAACCACTTCTATAAATTGTATCAATAGAGCCTAATGGCTTTGCATGTACCCAACTGAACGAGCGCTTGGCAGAGAATGAAATGACGCCTGTTCAAAACTGTCCTTTTTGACATGCCGTTTTCATTTCAGTCACGCTCTCTTTCTCTCTCTCTCTTTCTCTCTTTCTCTCTTTCTCTCTCTTTCTCTAGCTTCCGCTCTCTCTGTTCTCGTTCCGTGTCTCCCTATAACCTCTCTCTATCTGTCTTTCTCTTTCTATCTCTCGCTATCTCACTTTATTTCTTTCTCTCTTTCTCTCCCTCTTTCTCTTTATCTGTCTCCTTCTTTTTCTCTCTAACTGTCTCCTTCTGTCTCTCTCTTTCTCTCTCTCTCTATCTGTCTCCTTCTCTCCTTCTCTCTAATCATTGTATGTATATCGTATAACCTCTGATCGCGACTGAGACAGGCCATTTCGCCTTAAGCGGTCAGAATAAACTGTTGACTTTACATTCTGGAAGGGAAAGTAGGAGAGTTCCTCGATCATGAAATGCTTATAAGCTCATAATATGTCTCCTTGGCTATCGACAGGTTGCTATTGCTGAAATGCCTGCCGCGGCATTAATCTTGCCTTTTGTCCTGGACATGTCATGGACAAGCGGTCATGACCGTTTCAGAATGAAACGGACACATGTCCTGGACACATTCACTTCTGCCTATCTTAATACTCAGGGGTCTAGGACATGTCTAAGACATGTCCCAGACGTGTCCTGGACAAAACAGGAAAAAATCGCAACGGTCATGGACACTTTTCTCGGCTTGTCCCTTATATGGTCATGACCATGGCGAGAGAGTGCGTAAAGGTGGAGAACACAGAGTGACACGCTCGCGGATACTACCGATGTCCAAGACAAATTATCGCATGAGACACAGTTTATGACAGACGGCACCTTTATACAGTAATGTTTGAAACTAAATTAGCATGAATATTTAAGAGGAGCCAGCAATTTTCTAAAATATGAAAGACATACTTTCTGCCTTTTTTTACTGACTGCACTTATTTCATGTTGATTTGTTCTTTTTTACAGATTTCAGCCTAATTCTTGATGCCGTCTCCACCTTTGTCCGGCGAGCAGCGCGACGTGCTGTTGAAGGAGATGCTCAAGAATCGTCATATCCTTGTTGAAAACAACAAGACGCGCGAACCCGGATTTCTGGAAAAGAAGGAGCAGACATGGAAGCGAATCGTAGAATTCGCCGCCATACGATTTGGGTAGTTTTTTTTTATTTTCGCAATATCAGTCAATGTTCAAAAGCTTATTCGCATAATAATGCATTGATGTGTTCACATGTTTAAAATCTACATTCAACTAATTGAGCCGCACCGTCACGAAGACGCAGCTGACCAAGCTGCTCAGCAGGGCCATGTCGAGTGCTCGTGCCGCGGCTGCGAGGAAATCGAAGTATTTATAGGTTTTCTCCGTCAATTTTTTATCCATCCAGCATAAAATAAATCAAATTCCAATTTCTTCTAAGGTATCGAAATCAAACGGGTGGCGGAGTGGATTTCAAAGAAGAAGAGGCAATCGATTCCATGGATCTGCTAGGCCAGCAACAGCAAGATGAGCTTCTGGAACTTTATGCGAACACGCCAGCATATGCAGGGATTGATGGCGGCGAGGAAAGCGTGCTTGGCTTGGTAATTTTGTTGATATGCATAACTTTAAACATTTCTTCGCTTCACTTTACTTTATATCCTTTCTGTATATTCAGATTTTTGTTTGTTTTTTAAGGCCCGTCATTCCATATCGATCGAAGAGGAAGTTGTCGTCGATGCGGATCAGCTGAGCGAAGACGAAAGCGTCGAGGTTGTGGATGTTCCCCAGCATCCGGATTTGAATGAGATGCGTCATAATAGAAGAGCCGAGTTCCGGCCTACGCGCGTCCTTCAAGAGGCCGCCAATTCAGAAGTTATTAGCTCAAATATTTTAACATAAATATGTTGCACAGGTCAAAGTTGGGGTTAGTTATTATTCAGAGGGTTTCTATTCAGCTCACTATATTAATTGTCGGTGATTGATCAGGAAGGCCGTCCTAGTTCATCCCGCGTGTCCCATCAGGCGACTGAGGCTATGATTCGCCGAAAGCAGATGGAGCTGCTCGAGGTTTGAACTTTCCTGGCGGATTGGTTGGGATGAGCTGTTTTGTTTTCGGTCGAAACTGACGCGTTTCGTCGGATGAGCTCGGCAATGCGTGATGTTTCTGCGATGTGTCAACAGACAAAGAAGCTAGCTGAAGAAGCAGGAGAAGCCAGCCGCGCGAATACACGTCTCGCAAATGCTATGTTGATGTTGCTGACTGGAGCCAACTCGGATCCCTCTCCGCTGGGCGCGCCCTCTGCTCGGCTCGGCCGTATTCAAGATAGGCTCAAGGATATCGCTGGTGCAAATGGTACGCAGTACATTCCTAATACTGCGGATGGACCTGTTGATCCGGCACTTGAAAATTCAACTGTTGGCTCGAGTGTTTAACTTAGATTAGTCTGCAAAAAGCATAATCTATAGAAATTATTTAGAAATTTAATATTATTCATCATAACATTCGTGTTCGTAAGTAGATTCATGCTCTTAAATACTTTCGTGCTCTTTAGTACATTCGTGCTTTAAAGCACATTCCGGCCCTTCTTTTGTGCTTGTTTTTTTAATTCAACAATTCTCCTGATAATCCCCGCATTTTATCAACTTGTGTTGCACTTACAGTATGCTCACATCAGTAGAAGTACCGTATACAGTTTACTTGTAATCACAAGCCCGATTTCTTTATGTAAGAGGTTTTCTTCCTTTTTGTTATTGACGTCACTCTTGTTTGCATATTAACATCTTCATTTAACATCTTTATTTATCATCTGAAGTAAAGTTCTAAAACGAACTACATGTTGTTTACCATATGCTGGCGTGGGTCTGCTCCAACTGGAGGCATTGGCATTCTAGCCATTCTAACATTTGTGATGGGGAATCCGCCAGTTATTCTATCAATGACAATGTTATGCAAAACACAACAATTATGGATGACTTTGGAAGCTTCTCTGGGAGACATACGAAGGGAATCTGACAGGACACGGAATCTGACTTTCAACACTCCTATGACTTGTTCTACAAGAACTCGGACATGGCGAAGAGCACAATTAAAATCAACTTCCTGAGTACTATTAGCAGCCCTTAGTGGAGTGACTAGGGTAGTTGAGTTGGCGAAGCCTTTGTCACCCAATAAGACATATCCCGGTGGAATTCTTCCTGCTAAGATTGCCTGGCCAAGCTCTGAGAATTGCAAAATAAAACTATCATGGCAAGAGCCAGGCCATTGGGCATTGACATATACAATTCGCCCGTATGCATCAACAACCAACAACGCATTAATGGCACAATAGCCTTTTCTACAACGATACTGCCACGGTGCAACTGCAGGAGTTTTCAGCGGAATCAAGCTGCCATCAACGATTCCAATAATGTCTAAACAACCATATGATTAGCACCAATATTTTTTTTTACAAGAGATTTTCAGAAGGTTTACTTGGAAAAGGGCATCTCGTCGCAAATGCATCAGCCGCAGCTCTACAGTAGTTTTGCGAATCGAGCGGGAATCGAATCCAGTCTTGGGAAATTGACGTTATGCCTCTTGATGCTCTCCAAAAGCAGTTACTGATTGTGGATTCGCAGCAACCAAAGCAGTCAGCCAAGACGAGGAAGGACGCGCTGCCCAGCAGGTAACGGATACCGATTAGAACCTGCATTACACATTTTAGGAGTTCGACAACGCGTTCGTACCCGAGGTCGACCCCGAGGTCGACCCCGCGTTCGTACCCGAGGTCGACCCCGAGGTCGACCCCGCGTTCGTACCCGAGGTCGACTCCGAGGTCGACCTCGCGTTCCTACCCGAGGTCGACCCCGCGTTTGTTCGCGAGTTAGTAAGCCAGCTCTAGTTTAAGTTCTATTCCACTCTAGCATTACTTTTCACAGCGAAAATAAACAACCTGATGAGATGGTGTGATCGTCCAAGATCCTTGCATGTGTAGATTCAGGAATGGAGAAATTAGACCAACAAGGTAGTTGACTTCGGCAGGGAGAAGACGGTACCTTCTCACAAAGAGATCCTCGTTTGGCGAACATAACCGATGATAGTTCTGCCTGATGTATTGAAGATTTAGCCTTCTCTGTCGTAAAGGTGGCCGTTGAAGATGTCCTGCCATTTACCTATAAAATATTGCTGTACAAAATATATCAAATGAGCATCAAAATGACAATAAAAATATAAGAATGTAAGAAAATTGTATCCAGTACACTGTCTTTGACATGTCTTTGATATGGTCATTACCATGTCAAGGACATGTCCCTGACATGTCCTTGACATGGTAATGACCACGAACGGTCATGACCGCTTGTCCATGACATGTCCAGGACAAAAGGCAAGATTAATGCCGCGGCAGCTCTCTTCCTCATCCTCATCAACTTCCTTGCCTCCATCACCGTCACTCTGGGTTGCATGGCCATGCAACCCACTCACCCCTCGCTTACCAGGTCAGCAACGATCAATTTATTACAAGATTATATTTATGTTTTCTTTTGCTACATAAGTTTACATAAATCGTATGTTCAGTTACCTTAATAAAATGATGACTTAACTTGCAGACCACCACCGGCCACCACTTCGCTCGCAACGACTACCACGCCAGCAACCACGCCGACAACCACCACAGCGCCGACGACCACGGAGATGACGACTACAACGACAACCACGACCACGTCTGCTACGACCACCACCACGACAGCGCCTACCTGTCAATCTTGTGCTACTCTGGTTTACAAGGTTTGCAGCCAAATATGTAATATTATTGTTAGAGTATTAGATAAAACATTAGCCCACAAAACGAACATTATTTGACCCCTTCACATTTTCTTATTATTCATTAATAATATGAAGAATAAAAGTAACTGCATCATGTTCTTCAAAATACATTAATACATACAACATATATGGCGATGCCAACTAAAAAAACGGTCGTTTTTGCGTTTTCGAGAGATTTGTGACATGTGTGGGTGTATTAAACTGTATATTTTTTGAGCATCTTTATTCACGTACAAAAGTGTGCAAAAAAATTTGCACATAAAAATACATGTACTAACATGCGCATAAATCATTTTGGAAAATGAGCATGAAAGTACGCGTATAAATGTGTACAGTAATCAGACTAAAAAATGAGCAGAAAAGTACATGAACTAAATTGCTCAAAATTCATCATAAAAATGAGCACGAATATACGCGTACAATATGGTGCAAAAAAATGTGCGCAAGAAAATACGCGTACAAAAGTGCCAAAAATTTTTGCGCAAGAAAATACGCGTACAAAAGTGCTAAAAATTTTTGCGCAAGAAAATACGCGTACAAAAGTGCTAAAAAATTTTGGGCAAGAAAATACGCGTACAAAAGTGCTAAAAAATTTTGCGCAAGAAAATACGCGTACAAAAGTGCTTAAATTTTTTAGATAAAAAACTACGCGTATTAAATGGCTCAATTTTTTTTGGGAAAAACCAGCTGCAAATTTTTAAGGAGATAGAATGAAAAATGTCGTCAAAAATATACATCAAAATAAAATGAAATTAACAGGATTTAAATAGAAAAAATGGATACTGACTGATCCACTACGGCGTGGATCAGTCCTGGGCGGTGTAGGCATGGCGCCGAGAGTGACGAGGAGTTGTAACTCGAGGAGATGCACGCGTTGAGGAGGTCGAACAGGCCGACTCGAAAGCCGTCATCAGAGGAGACCACTACAACCTGCTCCGGGTTTAAAAGGTTACGCAACCCCCCTCCCCCTATTTTGAGCATTCTCGGAAACATTTCACACCCAGATTTCACTTATTCCGTGCAAAGTACGGAAAATAAAAAGACTAATTATAAGCATCGATGGATGCACAAGAAAAAAGTCTAAATTCAAATTCAAAATGAAAATAATACCTTAACAATGTGTTTGCGTTCGTAAGAGTCACAGTCTCTTGGCGCACATGAATGGGGCAAGCATCCTCGTAGCAACCATTCGACTCTTCTTCGATCTAAACATCAACCAATTACAACATTTTTTTAATGGAATGGCATTTCATAACAAAACTTGATGTGATTTAACATTTGTGAAACAAGAAATATAATCGTAAGAAGTTATCGTGGTAAAAATCAGCAAGAAAAAAAACACACCTGCCAAAGCGAATTCTCGGACAGGCGAGCACGCTAATGACGTCGCCGTTCGGTGGATGACGAGATTCAGGGACGACCTCGACTAAACTCATCTGATCTGAAAGAAAAGTAAATCAAAACGCATTCACGAAAATACGAAATAAAAGCTGGGTCGGGTAAAAAGCAGAATATTCGTTGCAAATGAATTTATAGTGCACTGAAAGTTTACTGTAATAGAACGTGCTATGAAGTGTAGTGTACTTAAATACACAGTTCTGGGTGATGATGGTATTAAGCTTGTTATACAACATTCATTCTGTTTTTTAAAACTATTTATTGAAGTAAGTTAAACGAAACAGTAAACACAAAAAAGGGAATAAAAGTCATATAAAAACCTTAAAGTTCACTACACATTCTATTACAGTAAACTTTCAGTGCACTATAAATTCATTTGCAACGAATATTCTGCTTTTTACCCGACCCAGCTTTTATTTCGTATTTTCGTGAATGTGTTTTGATTAACTTTTCTTTCAGATCAGATGAGTTTAGTCGAGGTCGTCCCTGACTCAACGCGCTCGTCATCCACCGAACGGCGACGTCATTAGCGTGCGCGCCTGTCCGAGAATTCGCTTTGGCAGGTGTGTTTTTTTCTTGCTGATTTTTACCACGATAACTTCTTACGATTATCTTTCTTGTTTCACAAATGTTTAAGCACATCAAGTTTTGTTGTGAAATGCTATTCCATAAAAAACATGTTGTAATTGGTTGATGTTTAGATCGAAGAAGAGTCGCATGGTTGCTACGAGGATGCTTGCCCCATTCATGTGCGCCAAGAGACTATGATTCTTACGAACACAAACACATTGTAAAGGTATTATTTTCATTTTGAATTTGAATTTAGACTTTTTTCTTGCGCATCCATCGATGCTTATAATTAGTCTTTTTATTTTCCGTACTTTGCGCGGAATAGGTGAAATCTGGGTGGGAAATGTTTCCGAGAATGCTCAAAATAGGGGAGGGGGTTGCGTAACCTTTTAAAACCGGAGCAGGTTGTAGTGGTCTCCTCTGATGACGGCTTTCGAGTCGGCCTGTTCGACCTCCTCAACGCGTGCATCTCCTCGAGTTACAACTCCTCGTCACTCTCGGCGCCATGCCTGCACCGCCCAGGACTGCTCCACGATTTTTTTTTCTGTTTTTATTCCTGTCTCTTTCATTTTATTTTCGATGTATATTTTTTGACGACATTTTTCATTCTATCTCCTTAAGAATTTGCATCTTGGTTTTTTTCCCCTAAAACATTTTAGCCATTTCATATGCGTCCCTTTATGTCCAAAAATTTTTAGCACTTTTGTACACGTATTTTCTTGCGCAAAATTTTGAGCACTTTTGTGCGCGTATTTTCTTGCGCAAAAATTTTGAGCACTTTTGTACGCGTATTTTCTTGCGCAAACATTTTGAGCACTTTTGTACGCGTACTTTCTTACCTAGATTTTCTGCACACTTTTGTACGCGTATATTTGTGCTCACTTTCTTCTATGGTTTTTGAGCACTTTAGTACATGTACTTTTCTGCTCATTTTTCACACCGTTTTATGAGCACATTTGTACGCGTATATTTTTGCTCACTTTTCAAAATGATTTTGAGCAGTTTAATACATGTACATTTGTGATCATTTTTCAGCCCGATTTCTGCACACTTTTGTACGTGAATAAAGATGCTCAAAAAAATAAGCAGTTTAGTACACCCACACATGTCACAAATCTCTCGAAAACGCAAAAACGACCGTTTTTTTAGTTGGCATCGTCATATATGTATGTATGTAGGTTCCCGATGCGACAACTTGCGGCGGCACAAACTTCGACTGCACAGGCAAGAATCTCCTGATGCTTACAATGACCCCCTTGCAAGATGGCGACGTGCACGAACGCTGGGAAACTCTTCGTGTTTGGCAATGTCGGTTTACAGCTGGCAATGAGTACTGCTCATCTCTCCAGTCAATATTTTATGAGCATACATTATTTATGTACATATATACATAATATCCTCCATCTATCGCTTCCTCTACCTCACTTTGCACAGACCGTTGGCGAGGCTCCGTCAGAGATTCCGACCAATCAGCTGACATGCAGAATGACCACTCCGCTCGCATATACCGATGGACAAACCGTCGTCCTTCCAGAGGGCTCTGCTCCCATCGCGGTCTACTGTCGATTTGGTGTGTGTGTGTGTGTTTTTTCTTCTTCTTCATATTTTATTCCTTTTTCATTTATTTAATAATATTTATTATGTTTCAGATCTTGGAGCTTGATTCTCCCCAAACCTGACGACGGCCACCGCCAGGGGGCGGCGGCTGCTTATCTTAAGTATAGGAAGTTGTATCTTTCTTATATATTATGTATATCCTTTAAATCTTATTCCACGCAAAACCTTTCATTTTATTGTTTTCAAGTCAAGATTATCGTTCAAGTGTACTCTTAAAAAGAGCTGATTGCCATTGATATTGCTCTTCTCTTCTGTATCATCACACAGCACTTTGTTCCATTCAATTGTTACTAAACAAGACCCCCACCCAAGGTGCACAGTACTGATCCAAAATGATCAGTTGGACTAGTGCTAATCAAAAAAGGAATTCTATGAATGAAGCACTTTCGTTATTAGGAGTTGGAAGCAGCCTATCTCGGAAGACTTTTCGCAAGTATGGTACTAGTTCATTTTGAAACGGGTACCTTATCCCTCTCCTCCCATCTCACTGCTTGAGCCCTTCGTACTCTCTCTCCATAGAAAAGGCCGGCTAATGTCGGTTGCGAGCGTCGATATGCCGCACCAACGCACGAATCTGTTGGCCCCGGTGGCCACAGTGTTGTCCCATTAAATTTTTTTGAAAATTGCATGAACTTTAAATAATATTCTTGGTAGCAATTTGGCGCGATGTTTGAAAATTTTTCCCATACTAAGCAAAAGTGAATGGAGTTCCACTATTTCAATGTGCTGTGCATCGCTCCATATACCAGAGAAACTCTGTTATCTACACTAGGGATTTTTTTAAAGGTACTGATTGAAACAAAAGGAAATAAATAATACGTCTATGAAGAGCAAGGCCAAAGTTTAGTTGCAAATTTATGATAGCTTTTAAGAATATATTTAATCACACCTCAAAAAGAAAGAAGTTAGCAGCTTGTTTCGGATGCCCTGTTTTGGCTATCGACTGATTATATAATTATGTATATATATTCATTAAGTAAGAAATAAATTTCAGAATTTCATAAATTCACTTTGCCCCCTTTCCTGGCAATTCCAGCTTCCTCCCCTCATTCTCCCTTCCCATCGTCGCCCGAGGACGGTCGACTCCTCTTCTCTTCTCGAGTTGCCGTTCTTTCACTTCGAGTATGAGCCTTCCTTCGTCTTTCTCTTCACCTTCAGACGTCTCCTCTTCGGTCGTTTCAGAAGCCAGCTTGTCAGCTCTTCTTTTTTTTATAAATTAATTTTTCCCTTAAAAAAGGAGAAAAATATGAAGTAAAAACTAATAAATAAAATAGAGACTTTCTAATTTCCTACCCTGCAGGACCCGCCTCCTCGTGCCTCCTCCGGACCAGCGACTCGAAGTCGAATTGCGACTTCTCGAGAAGGAATCTCGCACGCTCGAGAGTGCCGTCAGATTCTTTTGGCATTTATTTTCAAATCAACCCAAATGAGTATTCAGATTATCTCAGGTTTACGGTTTCAACCTTTAATTTAGCCAATTTACTTACATTTAGCTGAGCCGGCGGCTGGAGCGGCTCCGCGAACTGAAGCGAGTGCAGAAAGCGGCCAGCGAGGCGGAGAGCAAATTCGGCGAGCTGCTCAAGAAGGGCAAGACGCAAAGGGGAAAGCATGGAGACAAGGTCAGTGAGGGAGAGAGAGATAAGGAGAGAGACGGGGAGAAGAGGGAGGCAGCACCACGAGGGATAGAGAGTGCGTACGAGAGAGACGGGTGAGAAAGAAAGAGGTGACGAGAAGGGAAAAGACAATGGAAAGACCTTCACTATGAATTGAGATACATAGAAGTGAAAGAGATCCGATTTCAGGCCTATTACGGCAGTGTCGAGTTCTTCAACGTCATTGAAGAGGTTTTTTTTGTTATGCCGAAAAGTTGAAAGTAGGAGGGTTGATGGAAAGGAACGAAAGAGATGGTGAGACTGTTAGAGAAGGAAGGAAGAAAGGCACCTTAGGATTAGTTTTATCATTCCCCTGCAGGTGAGCGCCCGAATCGCCCGTTCGGTGGCTGACCTTTCCCGCCTCGCCAAGAAATGCAACGACCGCCGACTCGTCCAGGCCGCCGACGTGTTCACAGACACCGCCAACGCGGCCATCGCAGCTCTCCAGAAGGTCGCCTTTCCACTTTCTCTCTCCTCTCTTTCTCACTCTCTCCTCTCTCTTCTCTCTCCTCTCTCTTCTCTCTCCTCTCTCTCTCTCTCTCTCTCTCTTCTCTCTCCTCTCTCTCTCTCTCTCTCTCTCTCTTCTCTCACCTCTCTCTCTCTCTCTCTCTCTCTCTCTCTCTTTCTCACTCTCTCCTCTCTCTCTCTTTCTCATTTTCTCTCTCTCTCTTCTCTCTTTCTCTCTCCCTCTATTTTGTAACTTTTTCCCTCTTCAGCACACGGACAAGTCCACGTTCGACAAGGCGCAGCCTGGTTTTGGTAATTTCATCTTTATTTAATACCTGACATTTGTATTTCCTTGTCTTATAATTCTCGCTTGCAGACCTCTACGTGAACACGTCGACTTCGACTTCTTCAAGTTCGGTCGACCTCAGTGCATTCGACAAACAGAAGAAATGAAGAGACGAAAGGATGAAGAAAGAAGCTTCGTCCTTCTCTCCCGACGATAAATCTTTGAAAAAAAATTGGCCTTTTATCCTTGCATTGCCGAACAATGAAAATTGTCATAGAAATACTGGAGGCTGAAAAGCCATAAATAAAAAAGATTTTGCAAAGTATAAAATAATAATTTTCTGAAATAATTATGGCATTTGAGGAGATATGTATGTACATACCCTTGTTATTCCTGCTTTCCTGCGAATCGGAAGGGATCTCCCCTTTATTTCATATCGAGCACATATGTCGGAGGGATTGTGCCCTCCCCTCTGACCCATTTGACTTTCTTTATTTTAGTGTTTTTACCATATGATAGACTCGTTTTAGATGTACTTTTATAGTTTAGAGTCTCATGTTTTAGTAGTGACTTAGCATATCTCTAAGTCACTTCTGGTTCGGGTGCCCGCGTGGAGCGGCAGGAAGAGGGTCGTCGGGATTGTGATAGTGTGCCTGCGGGCTTGTGTTGTTGTTTATTGTTGCGCTTAACGCTTGTTCTTCTTTTAATATCTCTCAATATAAACTGTTCTTGTGTTTTATCGTGCGCGTTGAAACACAATTCAGGAGTTGATTGGAGAGGTGATTGAAGAAGAGGGGTCTTGTCGTCGTCGAGATCGAACTTGTCGTTGAATCCGGGCCTATCGAGGCCGACATGGGGGCCGAACCGACCGACTGCTGAAGATCATCGACGAGCGACGAAGACTAATTCCGCTTGGTCGAAGAGAAATTCCGACCAAGTGAAGATATTTTGTTTGGGTGAAGCGAATTCCGCCCAAGCAAGGACTTTGTTCTGCGGAACAAAGAAGTGACGAGAAGAGAAGAAACGAGACGACCTGAACCGGACGAAGACGAGAATTGTGGAGATATAAGAAGAAGATTTTTGGAGAAGAATTGTTGCGCGAAGTGCTTTCTGAGAATATATTTCGTTGTGAACGAAGTGATAATTGGTGGATAATTGGAACACGGCGCGTGATTTATCTCCGAATTTATCTCGAATATCGCGCTAATTAACTGAGAATGGGGCTTTCGAGATTGACAGATGACGAAATTCTTGCAGAGAAGCAGAAAATAGAAGATAGAAGGAAGATGGACGAGGAGGCGCTTTTGGGCAAGGAAAACGAGGAAGCGATAAGGAACGAAGAAGAATTGCTGGGAGATGGCGAAGAAAAAGAAGATGATGAGCAGGGAGGTGTCGAGAAGGCGCGTGAACAGCTCGAACAGCTCGGAAGGGACAACCAAAGCCGAGTCAGTGAAGATGGAGAATTATATGAACATTTTGAACATCTTTGCAAACAGAATGGAGTTATGAAAAAGAAAATCGCAGAAGACGCGATCAATGCATTGGCAGAGATAGACCGGCAAAGATTAGAAAACGGAAAATTGGCAATGAAATATGCACGTAAGTGGTTGTTGTTAGTTGAAAGTGAAGAAGATGACGAATTACAGGCCACGGGCAAGATTAAGAAGAGGGAGCTGAACCATCTCAAGGCCGAACTGGAGTCGAACAAGAAGGAGATGAAACGGATGAAGAGAATCGCAGAGGAGAAGGACAAGAATCTGGAAGTGGAGAAGAAGAGGACCCGGCAGCTGCTTCAGGAGAAAGAAGAGCTGGGTAAGGAAATTAGTAGGCTGAAGAAAGAAAGGGATAAGAGAAAAGAAAATAAAGAGGAGGGAGAACAATACGAAGAGGAGAAGGTATACCCTTTACAATTGCAGAATCACAGCGTACGAGAAAGAGGGCCCGCGGAGAAGACGATGACGGAGATGCACCCACAGAGAAGAGAGCGAGAGCAAGGAAGGACGATGAGAAGGGAGAGCGAGTCAAGGAGAAGTCAGTCGAGGGAAAGTGAAAGGAGTGGAGAAACTGAGAGGAGTGGACTAAGTGGGCGAAGTGGAAGAAGTAGGGGTGGTACTAGACTGGAGCAGTTACTTTGCGAAAATCTTGTTGCTCAATCCTTGCCCGCGGTTGTTCCATTTGATAAGGGATTTGGTGCGCGTCTTTTCGCCGAGTTCATAGAAAAATTGGAGACGAAATTCAAGAAGATTCTTTCGGACGATAACATGATTAGTGTTCTGAAGGGGCACCTGGAGAAAGATGCTAAGAGGATCTTCGAATCTGTAACTAGGGGGCGGGATCTTTCTTATTCGACGATTGTGAGAAAGATGAAAGAGAGGTATAAGGGAGACAAGTTGATGGCCGAGTACAGCGCAACTGCTAAGTTGGAGAAAGTGTACATGCGAGAGGACGACAGTGTCACCAAGTTCACACTTTATTTGGAAGAATTGGCTGATCGCGCGTTCCCGAGAATGACCGAGGAGCATCTGGCTCCAATCATGGCGAAGAAGTTAGTCTCCCAGCTGACTCGATGGCGCAATTATCCGGACTTGCTGAAGGAGATGGAGTCATCGTCCGATGAGATGATGTACATCCATTTGAAGGAAGCTGCGATGAGAATGGAGATAGTGGAACGTAGGGGGACGCCATTTGCAGGGGGAGATAGAAGGAACGGGCAGCATGGGAGTGCGAGACAGAGTGTAGGGAGAGAAAACACGGGTGGCGGAGCGAGTAGAAGGGAGAATGACGCAGAGAGGGGAAGACCATTCTTCTCCATCCGAACAGATCAGCAGGGAAGGATGCCTTGGAACAGGCAGACATTCTCAAATTCGAACAACGTGCAGCCATGGAGTAACCGACAAGCGGTCTCCCAACCAATCAATAATCAGCCATTCAACTCCCAGCCAGCGAGTGCTCTACCTGACAATGCTCAGCCGGCGCAGCATGTGAAAAGTGAGAGAGAGAACGAGAATGCAGAAGCGCGCGTGGAATACAGTAGGAATAATGCGAATACCGTACCACTGGGGAAATTTTCGGGTGTCTGCTACAACTGCCAGCAGACAGGACACATGCAGTTTAACTGTCCGCAGCCACGAGAGGAGGTGCAGAGAAGAAACTTCTTGGTGAGGAGAGTGCAGAGAGACAGAGTGGGCGAGCAGAAGGGTGATGACTTCTGGGCACCTCTTCCACAGATAGAAGCGCAGATCAATGGTGTGAAAGTGACAGCGATTATTGACACGGGTGCCGAGATAACTGTAGTGCCAACAGAAGTGATGCGAGAAGTCGAGAAGAAAGGAGATGTTGAGAGAGTAGAGATAGAGGAAGAGATCTTTGAATCCGCGGGTGGTCGCATGGAGATAGGTAAGAAGGCGGTAGTGAGCGTGCAGATAGAAGGAGTTGAGAAGAAGATTGGAGTGTATGCAGTTGAAGAGGCGAGAGAGATCTTGTTAGGACAAAATGTCATCGCTGCATGGGGTTTGGAGTGTCTGTTCAAATTGCGTGGTGATGACAGGGAAAAGACAAAAGGCAAAGAAGTAGCATGTCAGGCAGATGTTATTGAGGAGTTGGACCTAAAATTGATTACTGTAGATGTACCCGAGTCTAGCAGTGTGAAGTCAGTTGAACAAGTGGTGAATGAGTGTGAAGAACTATTGGAGAGGTACGAGAGACTCAAGAAACGAGAAAATGGATCGGTGTGTGAGAGTGCAGGGTGTGAAAGAAAGTTCCCTCCCTGGAAGAAGTGTTTCGAGTGTAGTGGACTGGGCCATGGATGGAGAATCTGTCCCACCCGGAAGAAGAGAATTGCGAAAAAAAAAATCAGAAGGGATTCCGAAATGAGAGGCCAGGAATGGGTAGGAATGTTGAGTGGAAGAATAGAGTTGTCGAGAAGAGAGAGAAGGACTCTTCTCATTCAGTGAATGATGTCGAACATCGTGCGAAGGAAGGACCACAAGAGAGGAAGCGAGGACGGGTCCGTGGATTCTTCAGAGGCGACATCGACTACGGACGAGGAGCTAGAGTCTACCGAGGATACGGAAGGGACAGTCGAGGCCGAGGAGGATACGGTAACTCGTAGTATCGTACCCTCCACAACGACAACTACGCGCCGGGACGTCGCTAGTGAGGACGGGGGGATGTCGGAGGGATTGTGCCCTCCCCTCTGACCCATTTGACTTTCTTTATTTTAGTGTTTTTACCATATGATAGACTCGTTTTAGATGTACTTTTATAGTTTAGAGTCTCATGTTTTAGTAGTGACTTAGCATATCTCTAAGTCACTTCTGGTTCGGGTGCCCGCGTGGAGCGGCAGGAAGAGGGTCGTCGGGATTGTGATAGTGTGCCTGCGGGCTTGTGTTGTTGTTTATTGTTGCGCTTAACGCTTGTTCTTCTTTTAATATCTCTCAATATAAACTGTTCTTGTGTTTTATCGTGCGCGTTGAAACACAATTCAGGAGTTGATTGGAGAGGTGATTGAAGAAGAGGGGTCTTGTCGTCGTCGAGATCGAACTTGTCGTTGAATCCGGGCCTATCGAGGCCGACACATATTTCAACGTTACCTTATCGATGTTTATACATAAATAAATACATAAATCTTTTCTTTTGCACAACTACGAATAAAAATGGATAGTCAGCCGATGGTCATAAAATTCTGATGTAACCTCTGTAGCATATCGGGTTCATTCCCTCTTCATTCTTGCAGTAGGCCCATGAAATTTTTCCTAGTAGATTCTAGCAAGGCACCTGTCAATTGTCAATGCGACAGTCTCAAGAAGCCATCTGCAGTGGCTGCTGAATGGCATGGGAGTTGGCCGAGTTCCGGACGAGCTCTGGCTGGCTAATGAGCCCATTTACGATTGGCGCAGCCTTGGCATCATTTCATTTACTACGTGATCAATCACGGGCAGCTAGCTCTTCACGGTTGCCCGTGACCGCGCCTACTTTCCATGCTGCATAAATTTGACGGCTGCCGAAATTACGACACCGACAGCATCGACTCCACCTTCGACTCATCCTTATATTGGATATACATTCTAGAAAGTCCATAATTGTATATGTATCTAAATGATAATGTATTGTCTCGGCCATTAAAATATTCGTTTTTTATGCCACTCATAATAGAGTACAATGAGAAATTCAACGGGCTTCCACGTAGTACGCCGATTTTCAAGCGTAAATCACATTTAAACATACTAACATAAACGACAAACTCCTGGAGATAAAGCTATGCGGGGTCATCTTTCAGCGGGTGCACACTTTGAAGAGTGAGATGCCGCGAGGGAGAGAAGAGGAGAAATAGAGGGAGCGAGAGGGAGAGATAGAGAGAGAGAGAGAGAGAGCGAGAGAGATTGTTAAAATAGGGAGAGGGGAGAAAGAGTCAGTGAAATACAAAGACGATAGAATTCTAAAACGGTTATAGAAAGAAGAACAAGTTAAGCACCAGATTAGTTGTATTAGACCGAGAATACAGTAATTTCTCAAGCGAGAATTCAAAACAATTGAAAATCGTGCGGGTTAAGCCACGCTAAATGCTTCATGAATATTGCCTTCAGGTAGAGGGGGAAAAGTATTCACAGAGGAGGCAAAAAGAGGTTTCGAGTGTAGAATAAAGAAATAGCATTAAGGCCACCTTCGAGTAGTACTCTTCTTCTTCTTCTAGACTTCAGATTATAATATCCAGTTTCGTAGAATGGAAAACATGACAATATGCATTGATATGATAAGAGTAGAGTAAGGCTATCTATCTGTTATTACTCCGGTAAGACTACGGTAGAGTACAAGAAATTAACAAGATTATCACAAATGCACTGGGTTAGTGCCTCGCTGACTAATTGTAAGAACATTGATGATATTACGAGTGGAGAGGAAACCAGGTTAGATCGGGATAAATGACAGATTGAAATAGTGTTATGCGAAAAAAAAGATAAAAAGGAAAAGGAGAACGAGGGTAGACATCTTCGCTGAGGTGGAATGGTCTACGAGGTATGCGGCTCTAGTTGGAACCATGCAAGTCAAAAGTTGGGCTTCTAGGAACAAGGGGTTGGGTCTCCTCAGGGACACTCTATCACCGAGTACTTGGCAATGTTCCAAGCCCCGCCTACTTTCGGCAGGCTCCGCCTACCCTCAGCACTCCGTCACGCCCCCTTTCGTCGGATGTCTCCTTGGCATGTCGACGGAACTCAGCGAGTCGTAGCTGTCCTCGGATGCGCCAGAGTCGACAAACTGCAAAAGAAAATAATGTGGAAAACAAAATAAAATAATCCAGCCCTCAAAACTCGGGATTCCTGGGGTTTTCTTTGAAGCGAGAACATGAAAACATTTCAAGCAGAAAGGTGAAAGAGACAATCGTAATTTAGGAAATATATCTTTTCACGCGTTTTATATAAACTACGAAAAATCAAACCAATAAGAACTGTTCCAAAAACAAATAGGATCCTAATGGGCTCTTAGCGGTCAATATAACTAGAAAGATATTATCATTATAATGAATAATTTAATTTAAAAAAATATTTAATTAATATTTAAAAAGAGTTTCCTACCGGATGCTCATGAATGCCCGTGGCGGCGGTGGCAGAGTACTTGGCCCCCGTCCCCGAGCCCGCTCCACCCTTCCCCCCGCCACTCGCGTTCTGTCTCTTCAACTCTGCGTTCTCGCGGATTAGACGCGCAATCTCGGCACGCTGAGCCTCGATCACATCCTGAAGAGGATGGGCTATGTGGAGAAGAGTATGGGGAGAGGAAGAGGGAGAGAGAGAAGAGAGACAGAGAGAAAGTGAGAGAGATAGAGTTGAGAGAGAGAAAGAGATAGAGAGAAAGTGATAGAAAGAGAGACTGAGAAAGGGAAAGAAAGGAGAGAGATATTGAGAGACAGAGAGAGAGAGAGAGAGAGAGAGAGAGAGAGAGAACGCATACCTGCGGCTGGAGTTGCATGCTTCCAATGTTGAGCGAGGCGGACAGATCATCCGATCGAACATCGACACTGTAGAAGAGCCGCAATTACATTTCAAATCTCCTCGGGAGGGGGAGGGGGGCAAATTCATTTCAATTCTTCGATATGGCTGGGAAAAAAAGGCAATTCAAATCTTCCGGATGGCTTGAAAGAACGGGCAGCAACAAACTGACCCGTCATCATACTTGTCCGAGTCCTCCTCCAACTCATCGTCCAGTGTCATCATGGCCGTGTTATTGTAGTTGCCAGAGGGCACTTGGTGTACGGTAGCGTGGACGGCAGCCTGGCTACTGTAGATGGGGAGGCTGTGGTTGTTGTTCGTGGCGGTGGTTGCTGGCAATTTGCCAAGATCTTGGATATTGCTGCTGCTGCCACCCTCGCCACAGTCAATGTCAATCAGAGTTGGCCGCAGGAGCGACGAGCCGGAGACGCTAAATTTTACTAATTAATTAATTTTATCTTTTTATACCACTAATTTAGTAATATAGAATAAATTTCAAACTTTCATAACTCGATTAGCAGAACCCTTCCTTATCGGTGATTCTGTGCAGCACAATATCTACTTTTAGATGTGAGATGAAATTGATATGATAGAAGATGGTGATGGAAGACTTTTTAATCCGTTAAAAAATTCTGTAAAAAAATACGAATTCCCCCCGCACCTCGCAGAAATACGATTTCCTCCTCCGCTGCTCGCACTTCCGCCGGTCGATTGACGAGAGACGCGCGGGTTTGTTCTGAATTAAATGAGATTTAATAATAATAATAATAATAGTAATAATAACAAGAGTAAAAAAAACAATAATAAAAGACGTGAGATAATAAAAAAAATTTGATCACAAAGAGAATGCTGATTTGAAAAATACCTTTTTTAAAGAGGGGGAAAATGCAATTCTCACCTCGGCAGAGACGCCTTTCCACCATTTGCATGATGCGTGTAGTCCGGTCGATCGCTCTGCTCTCTTGCTGGCACGTCGTAGACCTTTCAAAAGAGATATTCTTATAAATTAAATTAATATTATTCTACTCAAAGAAAATTCATTCGCATTACAGAGTCTGGGTCAATCATCACCCAATATAATTATTTTTCAAAACTATTCATTTAAAAAACTGACCGGATGGAATCGGCTACTGTAAGCTGGCGGATTTTCCCGTCGGGACCCAGATGTTGGCAGATTGCCAGCGGCGCCGTTCGAGGGGCCGGGGGTGACGGCGGCGAAGAAGAGGGGGTTTCGGATGGCGAGAGTGGGCGCCGTTTCGGCGCGAGCGGCAGCCGCGGCTGCTGCTGCCGCGCGGTCCACGGGGGAAGACGAGGAGGACGAGGCAGAGAAGCTGGAGAAGGCAACATTTCTTTTTTTCCGTTTTCAAAGCATTTTGCTTCGTCTTCTTCTTTTTTGAAACCCACCGGAAATCTCTTTTATCCTCAAACCTTTAACTCTTCCTTATAGTTATTTCGAATTTCATCTACTAGATCACACGACTCAATCTACAACCAGAGTTGAATTTTCTCAAGTGACTAATATGAAAACTCATACCAAGAAAACCACCTAGTGGCTTGCCAACGGTATAATTTTTATGTCAAAAATGGTGAATCTCAATATTCCAGCTAAATAAATACAACTTTTTTCTTAAGACTTAGGCCAATGGCATAGAATTAAGATATTTCCTTTTTATAAATAATTGAATGAATTAATAATAGCTAAAAGTAAAAATAAATATATAAGAACTAAAACGCAGCCTCACCTGCTGCTATGGTTGTGGCTGGCGTATCCGCTGCTCGCGCCATGGCTGCCGCCGCCCCCAGTGCTTCCCTCTCCTCCCGCCCCTGCCAGGCTCTCCTCTCCACCTCCCCCTCCGCCACTTCGACTCGTCGAGATCCCCTGCCGTCTCTTCGGCTTTCGAGGCCGTTGTGCAGAGCGGAGCTTAATATAATTTTTTTTTTAATAAAAAATTTATTTAAAAAATCCCTTCTATAGTATAGTATAAGTAAAGTCCATCATAATTATTTAAACCCGATTCAAACTTCCCGCCACTTACCCCTACCGTATCCTCGTCCGAGTCGGTCTCGTCACGCGGTTCTGCTGAAGTCGTGCTGCTGGACGCGATTGTCTTGACGCTGTTGCGGCTGGTCGAGTCGGTGGTGCCCATGGAGGGGTGGAGACTCGCGCCGCCCGCCCCCTTTGCACTCCCGGACGAGGCCACGCCCACTCCGGAAGACGAAGCTCCGCCCACTCCGGAGGAGGCGGCCGCCCTTGGGTGGTAGGCCATCCCTGGAGAGGAGGAGAGGGAGGAAGAGGCTGAGGAAGACGAAGCCGTTGATGGATTGCCTCCGCTGCAACGCGGCAAACGTCGTTGGGCCTAAAAGTATATTTATTTATTTATTTCATCTAATCTAATTAATTTCATTATAATGCAATTAATTCTTTTATTTTTCCTATAATAATTAGAACAAAAATCAAGAATAATGTACAGATCTGAATAATACGTAATATAATATATATATATTTTTTTTTTATTAGCTATTTCTTGTCATGAAATAACCATTCGTAATACACCACCCACCTGTAGGCCTGCCTGGCGGACAGCGAGCGTCTCGTCAAGGAACGCCGTGGACAGCACGTAGTCATCTGAGGTGTGCAGATGAGGCGCGGGCGCAGCGCGCCCATTCGAATTTGAACTTCCCGCCAACGACGACCGCAGTCCTACCGAATCCTGGTAGGCGTGGGGGCGGGCTGCGGCGTAAGGGGCGTGGCCTGGGTGTCGAACAGGCGACGCTGATTGGTGGTTCTCGACAAAGTAGGCGTGGCCTGTGGGCGGCGTCGCGCGGTAGGCGGGCAGATTCTCGTGACGCGCAGCACTGCAGTAACATTTAAAATATATTAAAAAATTTAGCATTTAAAAATTATCATTAAATTTTTTTAAATTAATATTCCAAAATATCTTAAATTTTCAAATTAATTTCCAATGCAACCCATGTGGTTTCAATGTTCAGCGCCTTCATATACCAAAGACTCCCTTTCGCACGACGTTAGTTTCTTCATAGTAGAGTCTATTAAAACAGTGAATAAAGTGATATTACGTTCGTTTAAAAGCTTAAAACTACTTTACTTATTGACTCAACTCTCAAAAATTCCCCCCTGACCGATACGCCGAGTTCTCGTAGTCACTGCTGGTGGTGGAGTGGCCGGAGACGTTGAGGGGTGACGTCATCTGGAGATGCTTGCCCCCTTTCGAGTGCAACACATCGTGACGGCGGCAGAGGGCCAGGTCAACGAGGATCTCGCGGAGGTCAGCCACTCGATGCTCGGCTGAGGACGCCTTCTCGGCTACCTGCAGGGAGAGACGGGAATCAGTAAAGGCATAGAGAGAGAGAGAGAGATAGTGAGAAAGAGAGAGATAGCGAGAGAGAGAGAGAAACAAGGAGAGAGAGAGAGAAGGCAATAGACAGAGAGAGACATAAAAGAGAGAGAGAATATAGAGAGAGCTTGGAAAGCAGAGATCGAAAGAGTACAAAGTAGAGAGAATAAAGAAAGAAAAGAATCCTTCCAACCTCGGGCGTCCAAGTCTCTTCCAGATACACGTTCAGCAGGCTGAGCTCCTTGCCGAGGTCGATGATGACTTCAGTGGAGTTGCGTGTGCTCGTCCTAAATTATTCTTTGGATCTTTTCCTTTTTCTAAACTTATCTTTTTCACATGAAAAATAACAACTTTGCCAGTCGTTTACTGAATAAAAAAAACTTGTAAAACAGATCTTGCCTTGAAGAATGAGGCGAGAGAGAGGGAGAGAGACAGAGAGAAAGAGTGAGAGAGAGAGAGAGACAGAGAGAGTGAGAGAGAGAGAGAGATTACGGTGTACCTTCTTGAGATGTTGTTGAGGAAGTCTTTCATCTGCTGCCATTCGCGTTCGACGAACTCGTTCATGAACTCCATATAGTGTTCCTTGCCTCCGAAGCGGGTGAAGTTGGCGAGAGTCTGGAGGGTCTTGGCGATCAAAGTGAGAGAGCGGGCGGCGCGGCCAGAAGGGTACTCGGTCACCTGTGGAGGCAGGTAATATATACATATATCTGCTTTTTTATTTGCTTATCTGCATTCTTTGAATAAATTAGTATCCATTTAACTAAGTCATCTGTGCAATAAGATAACACAAACAGGTCCCATAATTTAAATTTTTTATGCATACATCTATATATTTTTTTAAATTTGTTTTATTAAAAAAAAAAAACAAAAAAAATCATTTACCAGATTGAAAAGACTTGGCGAGAGGATGGCCGGGCAAAGGAATCGGAGAAAGATGGAAGAGGAGAGAAGATTGTTCGCCAAATCTGCTCGGCCCGTCTCTTCCAGGCGACCGCGGAGAGCAACGAAGACGTCACGCAGCTCGGCAGGCAGAAGATGAGTGCTGAAGAGGAAGGGTAAGTACGTCATTATCTGCCTCTCTCCTCTGTCTCTCTCTTCTCTCTCTCTGTCTTTCTCTGTCTATCCTACTCTCTCTTTATCTCCTTAATTCTCGCTCTCTCTCTCTCTCTCTCTCTCTCTCTCTTTCTCATTTTATCTCAAACCCGTCCAAGTGCCCGCACAACAATGCGGCCGACAACATCCATTCAACCACTACTATTCGGGCCATAAGAAATACGAGTGGGCAAGAGTGTAATCTTTCTTTCCTTTTATATTTAAAAATAATAAAATTTCAAAATTATTATTGATAAAAAAAATTAATATTCCCGAAGCTATTTGATTTCCAACGTGGTCTCTCTAGGCAACCCTTGTGGTTCCAATCAGCCGAACATTCATATATCAAACACATCGTTTGGCAACACGTTTTTAACCGCTTTAATACATTGGAAGTGCTGTGAGCTTTTAAAGTATGCTATTCATCATTCCTGATGAATAACATACTTTAAAAGCTCACAGCACTTCCAATGTATTAAAGCGGTTAAAATATATAAAAAAACATTAAGGCACTTAGATTACAAATACTTAAATTGCTGTTTCTCTTATCTTTATCATCTCCCTCTTTCTCTCTCTGTCTCTCTATCAGTCTCTCTCTCTCTCTCTCGCTTTGTCTCTCTCTCTCTCTCTCTCTCTCTCTCCTCTAACCTGTTGATAATCTTGCCCCACGCCATCTCGACTGCAGTCATGAGTGCCTTTCTGCTCTTCTCGAGGGCGGCCGGGCCCAGTCCGGGCTGCTTGGTCGGGTCGACTTCCGTGTTCTCGTCCGTCTCCAGGACGCCGCGGACAAAGTCGCCCAAGGTTTGCTGAAAGAGGTCATCGATCACTTTATAACTTTACTTTTTCATTTACGTTATCAAATTTTAATGCATGTATAAAAACGCATTGTATGTAATATATTTTATCATCCATTTTCACATAGAGAGGAAAACATCAGATTCGTCTTTAGCTATACCCATGTTGTCGATCCCCCTCCCCCTTTCCTTTTTTTTAATTTGCAATTGAACGATTATATTTTTCTATTTTAATGCTGTCACATTGAAATACCTTATTTCATGAACGATAAATAAATAAATAATTTAAATATGCAGGCATACCTGAAGATAGTCTTCCGCCACCAGCTTCATATACGCCTCCATTGCCTTCGTAGCCAACGAGTTGCCACTGGAAAGGTTTTTATTATTATTTCATTCTTTCTTTACCATTAGCTGCGCACTCTTTCGAACTCAATTTCTATTTTTTACTCAACAATTTCTCTCTCTCTCTCTTCTCTCTCACTCTTTCTCCCTCTCTAACCGGAACATGAGGTGTTCATTGTCGAGCATGTCAATCTCGGCGAAGACGACATCCACGAGGAAGTCGCGAGCACGTCCCTGGTCGTGTTGCACACGAATCAACGATGTGGCCAGGTCTTCCTGGAATGGAGCAAAATGGTCTATTTCTTTCTCTTTCTCTCTCTCTCTTCCTCTCTCTCTCTCTCTCTCTCTCGCTCATCTTCCTCTCTCTCTTTCTCTCCCTTCTCCTCATCTCTCTCTCTCTCTCTTTCTCTCTCTCCTCATCTCTTTCTCTCATTCATTCATTTCTAATCTGAGTTTTCATCATCATACTACTTTCATAATATATTACAACACAGAATATTTCATAAAAAAAATTGTCAATTTTTTTAAATCTAAATCTTTAATCTTGGAAATATTTCTCATTTAATACCTTTGCTTTGACGCCAAGAATCGGCTCCAGTTGCAGACAGAGCGGGAGGTAGTTGGTGGTGACGAATTGAAGGAGTTCAGCGTACGCCACTCGTGGCAGAATGTCCACGGATTGCCATCGAGCCTGAATTAAACTTTCTCTGTCGTTATCTTTTAGCTATTTACATCCACTCCTTACTGCAATCTGTTTCTAATTTGTATCTCAATCAGAAGAAAAAATATACCCATAACTACCAGATCAACCAAAGGAAACGAGTCATAAACAACAAAGAATAGACGAATAGAAGATATATCCGAGCAAACATGCAAAACCACATGGGTTAGAAAACATGTATTCACTCGATCAACAAATATTGGAGGACATTATACCAAAGTTTCAGGGTAATAATATTTATTCTACTATTTGTTTTTTCAATAAAAGCAAAGTACTGCATGGAATACCAGAAATATGAACTGCACGATTATCAAGAATAAGCTGTAATGAAAACAAAGTGAACTGAATTCACTCTATTTATTCCTTCTAAATATTCTTTCAGTCATAATTGTATGTATTGTGCAGATAATGAACAGTTCACAAGTAGAATACTTAAAATATTTTTTCTTACCTTGATTCTGATTGCGGGAACATCTGAGGCAGCAGAATTGGAAGAAGTCGAAGATGACGTGGACTTCAGAAGCTTCGAAGACGTTGTCGCGTTGAGACCGTCGGCCGTTGATGTTACGGTATACCTGAATGGAGATTAAAATGTAAGTTTTGTTCTCTCCATCGAATTTTATAAATATTTTTCTCCTATTATACAAATATTTAAAAAAAAAAATGCTAAAATCAATTTTAACTGAATTTAACACCATTTCAACAAGCTATGAACACAGAAGTAATGAGATATTTGCTCGCAACTCCATTTGAACAACCTACGATTACACATCGATTCACAGAGAACAGACTCAGCACTTTCACTCTTTTACTCTCCTCGGACGCTCTTTCGTTCGAAGGTCACGAAAAAGACGGTTAGCCTATGCTCCCTAGTCTATAATATGCATTTTAATTGGGCTTGGGGTGGATGGGGGACACGCCTATTGAATGGAAACGACAGGATGGGTGTTCGGATAGACCTCTTAATAATTCATTGATGGGTATTATGACCTTGTGCGCATCCTAGACTCGACGGGCTTTCCTCATTCTTTCGTTCTGGGGCAGGGGAAAAAGAGGAGGGGGGATATGAGAGGAAGGCAGAGCAGGCTGCTCCTCACTGCCTGCTTCCAAATCTCTGTTCGCACTCCTGGCAGTCGCCACAAAACTAGTCTTTTACAGGCGCGTCATAACCACCACCACAGTGCCTAGGCCTGCCAGCTTGCCACTTTACTCGGGTCATAGAAGTACAGGGTATGACGGGAGATTTGGGGGGGAGGGAGAAAGACTGTGAGGTATAGAAAGAGAAGAGAGAGAGAGAGAGAGAGAGAGAGAGAGAGCGAGAGAGCGAAGAGAGAGAGAAATGAATGAGAGAAACTACCGCTCAAATTGCAAGTCGCAACTCTAGTGTGCGGAATAATGTGAACCCGTCAAATCTGCTCTCATTGCTTCCTTTCCATAGATAGTTACAGAGACACAAACAGTAGAGCCCTGATTTGAGACTACGAGGCTATGAAATTCTCTTCTCCTCATGACCTCCTCACATCCCTTCAATCACTACTCGCAACAATGGCTCCCCCCGTCAAATCCCTCGTTATCCGCCGGGAGAGCCTTCTTCAAGGTCCAACATTCGTGTTATGTCATCGAGTGGGTGGAAACGCCGTAGCAGAAGGAGGCAGCAGCAGAAGGGAGAGTGTATGCAAAACACAGCCGAGGGCCCTGAGGCACATTTACAACTAAACCAAGGCCTAGGAGGGTCATTCTACAGGCAGGCAGTAACAAATGATTATTGGCGGTGCCTTCCACAACCTTCAAAACGCCAATTTGCATGTTGTTTTTCGCAGGAAAAGGAGGGGGGAATGCTCCCGTAAGTCCTTAAAAGGAGCCCTGGAAGAATCCATTAAGAGCCTGCCACCGGGGAGACACCCATGTTTAACGACCATTTGCTCGTAGTATACGAATACACACTAAGGCAAGGTTACAACACCAGAGAAGAAGACAAGAGGCTGCTCCTCATGATCGTAAGATGGCTGCTTTTGGCTTCCTTCCCGTAGAGTTTTCAAGGTTTTCAATGCTTAAGTATGTCATAAGACAGCTTGAAGAGGAATACTGTGGCATACAAAACAATTCTGCGGTTTATAAGGCTACTCAAGTGGTGTGTTGCTGGCGCGCTTGTTCCCTTTCGATCTCGAACTCTCGACTTGAGATAGAGAGTGAGAGAGAGATAAAGAGCGAGGGAGAGAGAGAGAGAGAGAGAAAGAGATAGAGAGAAAAAGAGAGAGAGACACAGAGAGAGAGAGAGAGAGAGAGAGAGAGAAAGACCATTATTCTTCTTTTTTACCCACTTATGCGCAAGTAAGCAAGGCGTGGAGGATCCTCTTTATGAATCTCGTCGAGAACATTAGAGATTTATGTGTGAAAGAGAAAGAGAAAAGTCGAGAAGGAGTGAGCTCTCCTTTCTATTCTCTCTGCTTGTTATGGCATCTGCCATGCACTCTTTGGTCGCCATCACAAAGTGAGAAGAGTCCGAAGATGGCTAAAACTTTCTGCTTTCCCTTTCAATCTTCTTCTTCAAATGATATATGTAGCAGGAGGGAGGAGAGCGGCGAGAGAAAGAGAGAGAGAGAGAGAGAGAGAGAGAAAAGAGAGAGAGAGAGAGAACGAAAAGCAATAAAGCGATACTGAACCACATGTGGCGAGTCTAGCACAACTTGCGCAACTGAAACATTTCACATAGAAGTGATGTGTCTACTTAGTACTTACACTAAGCGAGTTCTACACGAAAGTCAGCTAATCCTTCCGGTATTGAAAATTGTTCGCTTTCAGAACCCTCTTTGTAAAATAAATGCAAACCCTATGGAAATGGCCCAAATAGTATTTTAAATATTCTAATTAAAAATCCTACAGTAACCTCGCATAGCATCCGAACACCGATCTGAACTTGACCAGATTCTTGCTTAGACTTAGCGAGCATGCGAGTGCTTTTGGTAGTTTGCGGTGGTTATAACCAGGAGAGGGCTCAGGCTGGACTTGGGGCTGATTTTGATTAGCTGCAGTGCCTGGCGTTGTTCGAAAGACGGGTCTTGGGTCGACGTAGCGGAGTGGTGGAAAGGGTGTGGAGAGTGCGTCTGGTGAAGAAGAGGAGAGGGAAGATCTCCGGGATGAGAGGAGGGTGGAGGGAAGGGAGTAGTCTGAGTAGGAGATGGGTCTGGAGGTGTTGGATGAAGATGAGGAAGAAGGGGACGTCGATGGGGAAGAGGCTGGAGATGAATCATGTGAACGCAGTTGGCTCGTCGGCATTCTGGTCTCTACTCTCGGCAAAAGGGAGAGGAAGAAGACTACTGTGCTTGCAGCAAACGAGACTGTTCAGGGTAAAAGAAGGGAGAGGGAGGGGGGAGGAAGTGGAAGTACTCAGATGGAGGAGACAGCTACAGGGAGAGAGAGGTAGAGACAGGGAGAGAGAGGTAGAGAGCGGATGAGAGAGAGAGAGAGACAGTCGTTGAGAGACACCCAGAGAGGCAGAGAGAGAATAGAGGAGTCAAGAGAGTGCGCGGGGAAAGCAGAGAATAGAAGGCGGGGCCTTCGCTTGTTATGTCGCCTCTCCAACCCCACTCCTTCTTTAACATCCCCCTGCTAAGCCCCTGTACAAGGGATGAGAGAGAGAATAGAGAGAGGGAGAGACAGAGAGAAAGAGAAAGAGAGAGAAAGAGAGAGAGAGAACGGGGAATTAAACGAAGAAAAATATGTAATAGCAGCAAAATATATAAGTCAGCAATTATCAAGAATATCTTAAGTGGAAAAAATTTATGCCAAATACCTCAATGAATTTCACGAAACATTTTCCCGCTCAAGTATAAATGATATTTTTGTGCTTCTTGCTGCTTCGATAAGAAATTTGTCCGATGAACTCACTAAATGCGCTAAAATGCGAAGAATAAATAAGTTACCCCTCATACAAGCTCACTTCTAAAACCTTTCACTGTTTACACCACTCTACAACATTACTATTTCTTTTTCAACAAGCTGATTGTGAGGTCAAATCAAATAATCGCACAACACATGCTTGACGGTGGTGACCTCGTAAACATTCTTGTGGCTAGGGGCAGTGAGAGAGAGAGAGACATCCGCCAGAAATTGAGTGAATAGAAAATGCAAGAGAGAGAGAGAGAGAGAGAGAGAGAAGAATAAATAAGTTGCCCCTCATACAAGCTCACTTCTAAAACCTTTCACTGTTTACACCACTCTACAACATTACTATTTCTTTTTCAACAAGCTGATTGTGAGGTCAAATCAAATAATCGCACAACACATGCTTGACGGTGGTGACCTCGTAAACATTCTTGTGGCTAGGGGCAGTGAGAGAGAGAGACATCCGCCAGAAATTGAGTGAATAGAAAATGCAAGAGAGAGAGAGAGAGAGAGAGAGAGAGAGAAGAGAGCGAGAGAGAGAGAAGAGATAGAGAGAGAAATAGAAATAGACCATTGTTACGGATTGACTTCGATCACTCCTCTCTCGAATGAAACGCGGATATGCACAGAGTAAGTCACGGAAACATTGAAGGGATGCTGGACAGAGCGAGGATTAACCCAGTGCACCCGGAGAGGGAGGGCGGATGTCAACACCTGATTTATCTATCTGCAGCTACTTTTATGGTCTCTTCAAAATGCCCCCTCTTCACCTAAAAGTCTGTTCAAGTTCAAATGAAAGAAATGTATAAAGTCCTGTTTAAAATACTCCAGCTCAATTTTTAAAAATATATATATATTTACAAAGCATAGATGAATATAGATCATGCGGGTAAGACAAGATCTAATTCATCTATGCTTAACAATTCGAAAATAAATCATCAGCTTATATTCCCTGGAGGATGCATGAAAACCAGCGGTCAAATTTTTCTCACTGAAATGATTAATTTCTAAAAAAAAAAAAACAAAAGCCCCCAATTTTCTTTTGTTTTTATAAATAAATCAAATTTCTTCTAATCAGGAAATGGATACTACAAACTGGAACACCCAAAAATAGCGTAATTGTCCGTTCACTGGCGTTTATTCTGTCTGTTAGTCTCTCTTTTTCAGACTCTTTCCATAGATCCCAGATCATCCAGTGTCACGACATCTATTGAGGATAGCTATAGCCCGGATCTGAACACACCCTCGATTTCCCTCTTTTCCTTTACTACTCTTTGGAACATCGTTCAAACAGCGAAATCGGCATGCTGGCTGTGTTGCATTGGTGAAAAGAGGCAAAGGCGATAATTGCAGGTTGCTGCACACCTTTCAGATCAGCCCCTTCTCATTTGCCGAGCTAACCAGCAGATATACTTTCTCCTACAAAAGACCATCCTAATCTTCTGAGGAGCAAATTTAAAGGAGAGCGAAAGTTAAAAGATCAAAGTCGTCAGAAAAAAAAGTTAACTTTTATTTATATCCAAGGAATTAGGGAATAAATCTACTTGTTAATACTACTAGAGTGGCACCTAGCAATGCGGCCAGCAAGATTAATTGTTACTCTCAAAACAACATGTGCTATTCCCATTAGGCAGGCATTTCTCACAGCATTAGAGAATTCTTCTCCTTTTTCTTCTTCTTCTCTACCAGTTCCATTTATTCCCTCTTCTTCCACTGTTCCTCATCTACATTCCGCAATGGTGGCGTTGTTAACAGCGCATTGGAGAAGAGCGATAGGCGTTCTTCATAGCCATGTAAGCTATTTCTATTTTAATTCACTTATTTAAGGCACTTTTAATATGTGCTCTGTTTACTAGTCATAATGGATAAAGGAACAAGAGGAAAGAAGTTGAGAGAGAAAAGAGAGAGTGAGAGAGAAAGCAAGACACAGAGAGAGGCAGAGAAAGAAAGAGAGACACAGAGAGATACAGAGAAAGACAGAGAAAGAGAGCGACAGAGAAAGAAAGAGAGACATAGAGAGATACAGAGAAAGACAGAGAGATAGAGAGAGAGAGAGTGAGAGAGAGAGAGAGCACAGATAGAGTTTAATGAGGAGCTACTTGACTCAAAAATGCGATCGACAACAATCAACTCTAATCGAGAGTTGCGTGGTGCAAAACGAGAAATAGCCGACCGCTTTCCTTGAATAAGTGGAATAGCTAAAGAGAGCGAATTGGGAAAAAGACCGGGCCAAAGCGAGAGAGAAAGGGAGAGGGAGAGAGTGAGAGAGAGAGAGAAATACTGGTTTTGTGATGGCGGCGTTGAAGAAAAGCAGCACGACTTCGCACCTTCTTCTCTAGCCAGGGGCCAATAATCGTTCCAGAGGGCTTTAACACTTAGCCAATAGTCAATTGTTCCGGCCGGGCCAAATTGAGTGGAGGGGGGGGGGGTCAGTGGCTCCAGTCGATAATCATTGTCTTCTAGCATAATGGTCACTAAACGCATATACATAGCTCTAGGGAAGTCACTTGATTACGGTAGCCCGTTTGTTTGGTCCCGAGACTAAAAGAAAGAATAAAAACGCTCTCACCATCTCTCGATCGGATGTCGTGCGGCAATGTTCTCTGTGCGAATGTGGACGAAGCCGATGAGTGTGGAGCGATCCTGAAGCAGGAGAATTCTTTTAAGAAGTAATTAATTATTATTTACTATTAGTAGTTATTTTTAACAATTTCTTTAAAAATAATAATTAAGCATCAAAATCAACGTGATCAGCTAGCAAAATATTTAAATATTTATTTAATATACGAAATTTAATTTTAGAAAAGATATTTTAAAATAAATTTCTGTCGAGTCCATAAAAAATGTTATCAACCTTCTTCTTTTTCGGATCTGCTTCGCGGTACAGGTTGATGGCGATGTCATCTGTTCGCGGGAGCATACTAAAAGAAATAAATTCTTCTCTCAATTTTAAAAATGTAAAGGTCAATAATTTTTGTTTGAAAACACAATTTAAGAAAAAAAAATTCATTCAGCCTATTAGTAGTAATGACAATGTTAGCAAATTATCTTTTTTTACTACAAAAAATAAATAAAATTTGGTTAGATTTCATGATAACTAAATAAATATTCCCAACGAATATAAATTATTCAAAAAATTTAATTTAATAATAAAATGAAACAGACTTGAAGTCAAAGTGCTCGCCCCAGAAGCAGCTATCGCCTCGGGGCTTGGCTGACGTCCTCGCATACAGAGTCTTGTCCAGGCAGAGTTCGCAAAAGTATCTACAACTAGGTTGATTTCTCGTCTTTGCAATATAATATCGACTTTTTAAATTATTAAACAAATGCAATAATCAGTTCGCAAAAGTATTTGCAATAAGCTTTTTCCCCTCTTGTCAATTGTGATATTCCCTTGTTATTTCTCATTGTTAAAAGATAAATGCTGAACCATCGCGCTATCCAATCGACGACAGAAAATACTGTTTCATCTTATCAACTCTGCCAAAATGCAAACCTCCGTTGTGCCATTCTTTGAAACCAAATTAAAAAATATATATATGCCTAAGAAATATACATTTTCAAAGATAGTAATAATATGATAACAAAAAATAATTAATAAATAAAAATGACCTTCTCTTCGCCGGCACGCCTTTCGCTTCGAGAATCCAGAGCTGAAGCGCGTTCTCCGTCCGTCTTCGTTGATCTCGCATCGGATTCATCGTACGGCGAAGGCTGCAAAAAATGGATATTTAATTACAGTTCAAAAAATATATATTTAATTACTTGGGGAGCAAAAAATCTCTCTTTCACTTGATTTCACAAGTATTTAAGGCAAATTTAACGCCGCGCAAAGTAGTTTTATAATGGATAAAACATAAAGTTTAACGATCAGGCTTTCTCAAGTTTGGTGTTATATTTAATAAAAACCGATTCAAGCAGGCAGAAAATAAAAGTTAGAACCAGAACACAGATTGTAAGAAGATAGCTAGGAAGAGCAATAAGAGCAATAATCAAGAATCCTTCACAAATTGCACGAAGCAAAGCTGTAAAAATTTACGAAATCCCTGCAAAAAAATTCCCCTCGACTCCATAATCCCAATGTGTACGAGAGAGCTTGTTAGCGATTCTGTTTTGCTCTGGTTGGCCCTGATATACAGAGAGGAAATGGAGAGAGAGAGACAGAGAGAGAGAGAGATACATACACAGAAAAAAACAGAGATTGGGAGAGCGAAAAAGAAAGAGAGAAATAAAAACTTCGAGAACGAATGAGGCTTCAGTTAATCGG
Source organism: Allodiplogaster sudhausi (assembly GCA_945643635.1). NCBI lineage: Eukaryota > Metazoa > Nematoda > Chromadorea > Rhabditida > Diplogasteridae > Allodiplogaster > Allodiplogaster sudhausi. The sequence continues at coordinate 208,410 of CALZFC010000254.1, forward strand.
ATATGAGCTCTCTCTCGAATCCGTTTTCTCGTTAGCGCAGCTTATGTTCTGGTGGACTCAATTTTTTCGTCAAACAAAATATGTATTTTAACGACCGTAAGCTTCTACTAAACACGAGGCAGTCTTATCATTGGATAAAATAATAATTTAACTTCTTTATATAATAAAAAAAATTAAGGGTATTGGATCCACCACTATAAAAGAAGTCATGACTATGGATAGAAAAAGTGCAGAAGTGATGGGGAAAAATAACACGAATATTAATCCTAATGGCTATAAATTTAAGTAATTTTATTTTTTATTTTTGCTCAACTCAGAGCTTGTTTAATCAATAATTCCTAGTCAGCGTAGAAAATAAACAAAGAAGGAGAAAAAAAGGACACTCTGACAGATTAGCCAACGGGTCCATGTCCATGTGATTAGTCTCGTTTCTCCTTTCTCAAAAGCTGGTCAGTAACACTTTAACGCCCTGCTCGGAGCCTAATGCGCCAGGATGAACTAGGTGAAACAAGGAGATGGAGACTGAGAGAGCGAGAGTGAGAGAGATAGAGAGAGCAAGAGAGAGAGATAGTGAGGGAGAGAGGGAGAGAGATAGAGCGGAGAGAGAGCGAAAAAAATACAAATAAATAACAGGAAGAAACAATGAGTAAATCTTGAAATGAATGCTCTAAGTATCGACCTAGCAGAAGATGAAGCGATAAAGCTCTTCCAGATCTCTGGTTCAATTATTTCTCTGCGTTGATAATCGCTCTCATCGCCAATCTTCATCAGGCTCTAGCCGTTGACTTCTTAATCTCTCTCTCTATGACACCGCGACCCCCGGAAGGGCTTCTCTTGTGAGGCAACTGCTGGCACGAGCTTTTCTCGTGATGAAAAATACGAAAGCATACGAAATACGCGTCGTAGGACTCTTTCCATTAGCAGCGTCGTAGAGAGACTAGTGACTCGTAATATGACACTGGGAAGAAGCAAAGGGGGGTACATCTATCCACCCCAGGGGCACATTAGAACGGGGCAGGAGGAAGCAGATTGGACTGGTCACAGGTGGCACTTTGTTAGAAAGTACGTCATTTACCATGTAATGGAGGGGTTGCACATTGGCCATCTACAGGTCGCTCGTCAGGGAGATGGAGGGGGAAGTAGAGAAAGAGATAGGGAGAAGAAAGACAGAGAGATAGTAAGAGAGAGGGAGAGAGAGTGGAGAGAAAGAGAGAAAGTAGCAACCACGCGGTGTTAGTTTTCTGCCAGCCAGAAAGCGTAATCTCGGGGAGGCCATCATTAAAGGGTCCCTAGACCTAGCCTGGAGATGTAAGCCAAGGAGTGCCCGGAGGCGGAAGTGGCGGTCACTAGGCGAGGAAGAAGCACGAGGCAATTGATGGATAGGGAGAAAGAGAGAGAGATAGAGAGAGAGACAGAGAGAGAGAGACAGAGAGAGAGAGAGAGAGAGAGAGAGAGAGAATAGTAATTCATCATTCTTTCGGTGACATTGCGAAAGGCAGCGCGAGAGTGGACTAGAGAGTAGAAGAGAATCTGAATGTGTTCTACAATGCAGGAACTTTCCTTGTCTCCCTGGGGGGCAGCTGGAATATGTGCGAGCTTCCCCAGTGCATGGAGAATAAAACACTTAAAAAAATTTTTTCTCGTAATCGGCAAAAAGAGAGAGAGAAGCAAAAAGATCCAAACAATCAGATAACTTGCGAACAATATATTAAGTATGACACTCCAATTATAGATAAAATAAATAAATATAAAAAATCTCAAATTCAAAGAGCGCCTCTTTCTCTCTATTACATTCTTCTCTTTCTCTCTCTCATTCCGTTTCTGTCATCCAATTTCTTTCTTTTTTTCTCTTCTACTCCAAAAGCGCAAGTTCAAATTTGCCTGCCCAGCCCTCAAGGGCGTAACCAGGGGAAACCAGGTGTGGTGGTCGTCCATTCTAGCAATGATGACTGGTTGTACAATAGAATAGCACCTGTCGCTTTCGAACAAATTTCAAACTTCCCGACAATATCTCAGTTGTGAGGATTTTTACTACTGATTCCCTCAATGGAATAGCCAATATTTATATGTGACGCTAAAATGTTATTCTTCACCAAAATCAAAAAGAATCAAGGAAAACAAAAGTCGTGGAGTTATGAAGATTTCATTCAAAATAAATCCACCTGGCAAGGTATACCAAAGTGAAATTAGTGAATAAAATCACTCCCGCAGGATAAAACCTAATTAAATACAATCTATCTTTCTTGCACTATCTCTCACTTTCTCTTTCTCTCTCTCTTTTTTTCTCTCTCTCTCTTCTCTCTCTCTCTCTCTCTTTTCCCATCTCACTCTCTGCTTACAATTAGTGCCCTTCTCTCTCACAATCAGCAGGTGTCAATGGCTTTCTGAAACCTTTGCGCAATGGCAGAGAGTCTGTTTATGCCTTCTCTGACCAGCGCAGCACAGAAGCTAATCAATCAATTCGGATGAAGATGGGCAAGGATGTGAGGAACAAAGAGAGCGAGAGAGGGAGAGGGGGGGGGGAGAGAGAAAAAAAAGTATAAAACAAATAGAGAGAGAGAGAGAGAGAGAGAGAGAGAAAGAGAAAGAGAGAGAGAGAGAGAGAGAAAGAGAAAGAGACCCATAAGTGAGATATTAAACTATAGGAGGAGAGTTAAATCGTGCGTAGGGGGGACTTTAACTGGATTGTACGATAGGAAAAAAAGAAATTCTCATGCCCCTGTAACACAGACAGAGGCAACTGTTCAGTAGCTGCCAGAGAGTGGACAGATGGTCTTCCTCTGGCAAGAAACACGGATTGGTCAGGGGCTGGGAGTAATAGAGTATGGGAGCAAGGACTAATTAGACTGGAAGTCGAAGTAGTGGCAGATGTGTAAAAGTAGGGAATAGACAAGTCCTCGGACAGTACAAAGAATTTCCGGTCCTGGATGGAAATTGCACGAGTTCAATTACTACTAATGGTGGGAATGGCATTTCGATGCATAAAACGAGAAAGGCCCTGAATCATCTGGCCACCTGTGTTGGTGGGACTTTTTGCCTCAACTCTGGAGAGGGCAAGACAAAGATAGGGGAGGGGGAAGAGGAGGAACGGAAAAGGGGATTCGTGCTAAGACCTCCCCTTCGGCCCCGGAATCAGAGCTAGTCGGTCGGTGCTGAGTCTTAGTCAGTTAAGAGGTTGAAAAAATGGCGCAGAGGAGGGAGGGGAGGTCTAGAGGGGATGGAGACTAAGCAGAGCACCACACCTTTACGATGAAAGTGTCGCGGAGTCTTCTTTGCTCTTGGGGAGAGTGAGAGAGAGAAAGAGAGAGAGAGAGAGAGAGAGAGAGAGAGAGAGAATAAAATGATGTAGGCGGAGAGGCTAGAGCACTGCGTGCTGTCTGTATTCTCTACCTCTCTCTCTCTCTCTCTCTCTCTCTCTTTATCTCTTTCTCTCTCTCTCTCTTTCTCTCGTAGAAAGAGGAAGAAGAGGATCAAGCTTTTGCTGTTAAACAAGAAGGCGAGTGAAAGCAGGAAGGTAGAACAAGAAAAAAAGACGGACTGCTTGATAGAATGAGAGCATGCAAAAGAATGACTACACACCAATGCAATGGGTACTCTCTCAAGAAACAACCAGAGCAAATTGTGTAATTCACTGGGCACGAGATTAGCGCATGGCAGGGCGGCAGGAAACTTGGAAAAAGTCGAGATTTCACTCTCATCTCAAAGTACCAATTCGAAGACACGGAGAGGACACAGCCGGGCAATCGCGAACAACTACAAGGAGGAGGAATGCACTAGTGATTGTGATGCAGCTTATGATAAGATATGGCTATATGAGGCAGTAAGAAGTATAAGCACCGACTGCAGTAGTACAAATCGTAAAAGGAACGCCGTGAAGCTTACAGCCCAAGCTAATGGCATGAAAAAGGCAGAGGCAAATGATGGGGAAAATTACGGGCTTCAATGCCATTTTTCGGCAAAAAATTCGTCCAAGACCTTGGAAACACAAATTATGGCCCATTCATGGTCACATTTAATATTATTTCCAATATCTTTGGCGCTTCCCCCAGAACGATTTGAACACGGCAGAGTGGACAATACGGCTGCCCTTCTAAGCAGAGGTGGTTTAAGATCAAATGGTCAGCCGCTCTCTCTCTCTCTCTCTTTCTCTCTCTCTCTTTCTCTCTCTCTCTCCGTCTCCATTTTCCCATCTGGTGGCCTAATAATGGAGACAATGGGGTGGGAGGGGGAAGGGGATACTCGGATGCAGAATTATGCCAATAACAATATGCGAAACCGGATTAGACTTGCAATAGGACGTCAAGGGCGGCAAAGGAGCCGAGTTATGTGGACGACGCCGAAAAGGCACTACTAGGCCATTCGGAAATCTGAGACCACTTCAGAGGGACGCAAGCAGAGGTAGATTGAGAGAGAAGAGAGAGTAAGATTGAGAGAGAAGAGAGAGAAAAGAGAGAGTCATTCAGAGAACAGAGAGAGAGAGAGAGAGAGAGTGAGTGAGAGAGAGAGAGAGAGTGAGTGAGAGAGAGAGAGATGGGAAAAGAAAGAGAGTTAAAGAGTCTAGACTGTTTAGAGAGCAAAACAAAGAGGGTGTGAGGAGGAGGGGTGGGGGAGGGGGAGAAAATAGACCATTTCCGGCACTCTCGACTACGGGTCCCAAAGAGCTCGAAAAACTAGCGCAAATATTATCGCAAAAGCACGCTGGTTGGTGTCGGAACCAATTTCTTTCCAAGCTGACCAACGATAATGTGTAAAATAAGACACTAAACATCTTAATAATCTCACCAAGAGAAATAAAGATATCGAGCAAATGGGAAAGGAAAAGCAAAGTGTGAAGTACATCGTGGCGACAATGGAAAGAAAGCGATGAAGCGAGAGATATATCAAGGACGAGAGAAGACGGCCTACTTGCAACAGAGAGGAGAATGTGGTAGAAAAAGAAGAGAGGAATGGAGAGAAAGAGAAAGAGAGAGAGAGATAGAGAGAGAGAGAGAGAGAAAGAATCAGAGAGAGAGAAAGAATCAGAGAGAGAGAATGGGAGGACAGGAAGAGACATATAGATGGTATATAGAAAGTGGATGGATTCTTGAGAGTATAATGAAAGATAGAGAGCGAGAAAAAAAAGAGTGCAAAAAATTAGAGGACACAAATCGGGAGAATGCGTTAGGAGCATGTAACCGGTCAGGGAAAATAAATGTGAGAGGGGAGAGAGAGAGAGAGAGAGAGAGAGAGAGAGAGAGAGAATGAGTGAGATAATGAGAGATCGACAGTTCATGAAGAATAGAAATGGGGGTAAGTGGAGGTGATTGAGTGGACATGGCGAGAGAAAGGGGGGGGGGAAGAAAGCGAGAGAAAGAGAGGGGGAGGAATGACCGGTAGTTGTATGACTGGCTCTTCTCAAGCATGGGTCATTTGGTTCGCCCGACTCCTACGCCAGAATTTATTCGTATTCCCACTCCCTCTAGATCAGTTCCGAGTTATTCTTCCGGAGTTGGAAACGGCGGCAAACAAAGAGAGAATCCTTTTTACTGATATGTATTATGAATTTCTGCATTCTAACATGTACCCGACTTGATTCTGGCACGGTCCAGTGATCAAGTCAGAGGGGATCCAATTATTGCAACCAGGCCAGGAAGTGGTCGCGCGAGGGCGTCAACAGGACACAAGAGTGGGTGGGTGGGGTAACCAAGGAGAGGAGGGGTGAGAGATGGAGAGAGAGAGAATGAGAGAGTGAGAGAGAGATAAAGACGTAGATATAGAGAGAGAGAATAAGAGAGAAAGACAGACGATATTACTCGGTGACCGAGTCTGTGCAAGATCCACCTGGCACAATCGAAGCATCCCATTTCCGTTGGGCACAAGAGTGTAAGAGGAAGGAAAAAGAGGGCAAAAACACGAGATAATTACAAGAAGGGCGGGCCTTCGCATAAATAAAAGCCACAATAAAATTCAAAACATACAGTAATTCGTTGAGGAACCCTGGGACATTTTTGAAAGGAGGATATATGTGAGAGTCGTAGAAGGCCTAGCGCGCTTCTTGATACGAATGTCTGGATGAGATGTGGGAGATGGCGAGAGATGGAGAGAGAACAAGAGAGAGAGAGAGAGAGAGAGAGAGAGAGAGAAAGAGGGAGAGTGACATACAAAGAGGGAAAGAGAGAGGGAAAGAGAGAGGGAGAGAGAGAGAGAGTGAGAGAGAAAGAGAGAGAAGAGGGTGACAGCGGAATAAAGGGACGACTCATACATCGACTGAGAGCACCATGCAATATTTGCTCGCTACACCTGACCCTTATTCTTTCCGATCTTCACTTTTGTCAGGCTTTCTCTCTCTCTCTCTCTCTGTCTCACCTCTCACTCTCTCTCTCTCTCTCTTCCTCTCCCATTGTTCCTCTCCTTCCCTATCCCTCCTTTTTTCCTCATTTCCACTCCACCTCGAATGCATATCGCCGCGAGCCAAAAGAGGGCAGAGAGGCACATTGAAGAGAGGCGAGAATGGAGGCCGGGAGGCTCGATCGCCGTCAGAAGTGTCAAGAAGATGATGTCGTGGGAACAAGGGAGAGAGAGAGAGAGAATGAGAGAGACAGAGAGAGAGAGAGAGAGACAGGAGAGAGAGGGAGAAGAGAGAGAGCGAGAGAGAGAGAGCGAGAGAGAGAGAGAGAGAGAGAGTCTCTGACTCTCTCCCATCTCTATCTCTCTCAGACAGATAGAGATGGAAGAGAGTCAGAGAAAGAACACTCGTTGCTTGAGAATGACGATGTTCACCAAGGCAAGAAGCTACTATGGGAACTCCCTTTATTAGGCCATGAAGAGTGAGAGAGGACGTTTCACGGAACATAAAGCATGACATGGAATGAAGAAGAATGAGTCCATAACCGTGTCTCCAAGACGTTCGCCGTGCTCAGTGAAGGGTGAGAAGAGGGCAGAAGACTCTACTCCCTTACGACTATGAATAACCCGGTCAGGAGGTATAAGAGGTTGGGGGGAGTGGGGCGTCTATCACTTGCAGTAAATTGTGGGAGCCTTGAGGAAAAATCCTCTAACAATTAAAAGACACTTTTATGACGCCACTCCTATCCAGCTATTGGTATAACGAGTATGATAAAATGGAAAAGGGAGAGAGTATCTGATTGTGAGGAATGCTACAAGCAAACTGTTAGATACTGGAAATAGGACATGATAAATGGATGAAGAGCAGCTTAGAAAGTATGAAAGCACGAGAAAGGGTGTCAGAGAAATAGACAAGTAGGAGGGAGAGAGAGAGAGAGAGAGCGAGAGAGCGAGAGAGAGACAGAGAGCGAGAGAGAGAGCGAGAGAGAGAGAGAGGAGCTAAAGATGACATTCAGTCCAGTGTAATAGACCTGAGGCACGGGCCGAACTGTGCATCGGTATGGCGTTTAGGCCGGGTGGTAAATAAGGTGGCTGGTTGCTATTACGCTCCACTGACATTACCGGTCTTATTCCTTCTTGTTTTCTCTTCTCCTTTCATTCTCTCCCTCCTCCTCTTTTTCTCTCTCTATCTCTCTTTTTTCTTTCTTTCTCTCTCTCTCTCTCAAAAGTCAACAAGAAGCGAACAAGGTAATCATATCAGGAAGTCGCTGATCCTTGTCGTTGTTTACATCTAGACAACGGTACGGAAAGTATACTTCTTTTTGCATACAATGCCTCCTAACGGTTTCTTTTAAACTTTTCATATCCTTAAAAAAAGTGGAAGTATCATTGTTATTTGCAGTAAAAAGCAATATAGCAAAAATTTTCGATGGCTCGAAAAATGGAAGTAGGTGGCTGGGTTACGGATACAAAAATTCAAGTTTCACAAAATTATAATGGTGTGATTCTCGAGTAATTTAGGAGGAGCTTTACACACTCCTTGCTGTCTTTTCTGGCAGCGCGATTTATTCTACCTGCTTGACAATACCTGTTCAACTCCTTACAAGTAGGGGCGGGGTGTTTTAATCGCGAGAGGAGGGGTATATCAAGACAGTGGTTCCTAAGATGTTAGAGCCTCTAAATGGTCAAGTAACCGATCTGGTAGCCGAAGAAATACCGGCTGCTTCAACTTCTGGCAAGATAGTAAAAGAGGGAGAGAAAAAGAAAGCGAAGGAAAGAGTAGCAGAGGAAGAGAGAGAGAGAGAGAGAGAGAGAGTAGGAGAGAAAATAAGAGAGAGAGACAGAGTGAGAGACAGAGATGACTGATGGTTTATGCCCTGATAATAGCAGAATAATGAGGAAAGGGAGAGAGAGATGGTTGTTAGAATGGACAATAGGCCTTGAATACGAGGGAGGGACTGTAAAGCTGGGCTGACTATTCCTTTGATCGGATGGGCTTTTAATTTGCGGCCCTCAAAAGAAGCTTAATGACTAGTTGTTACGCTTTAAGGGGAGGGAGAGCTGATTGTGAGATTGGGCCAGCCAAGGAATGAATGCCTTTGACATGAGCGATACTCACACTTTCTGTACGAATGCGGACAAGCGATGGAAATGGCATGACTCAGAGCGTATTTGGGAGATGGAGAGAGAGAGAGAGAGATGGAAAGAGAGAGAGAGAGAGAGAGAGAGAGAGAGATGGAAAGAGAGAGAGAGAGAGAGATGGAAAGAGAGAGAGAGAGAGAGAGAGAGTGAGAGAGAGACTGAGAGAGAGAGATGGGAAGAGAGAGAGAGAGAGAAACAGAGAGGGAGAGAGAAATAAAGAGAGGGAGAGAGAGGGAGAGATGGGGAAAAAGGAATAATCAGAAATAAAACAAGAAAATGAATTAGACACAAGGGCGCGGAAAGTAAAAGATAAGATGAACAAAGCTTATGATTGAAAGAAGAGCAAGAGGTGTGTCAATCTTGTCAACAAAGTGGAGTCAAAGAGAGAAATACAACTTTCAAAGTGTGTCGCTGACAGACAAAAAAAGATAAACCCCATCGACTCACACGGTAAACAAGAGTGATAAGCAGAAACTAATAGTACTTTGGGCACCAAACTATTTAATAATTAAAAAAAGAAATACTCTATTCCATATAATACGGGAGAACATGAAGAATCGCTAATTAAACTATTTATTTAAATCTAGAAAAAAAACAAGGAACAAACCGAGGCATACACCCCTTGGAAGCCCCAGATTGTGAGCCCGCCAAACTTCGCAAACAATTCTCTCTCTCCGCATTTGCACATTTTGAAACTCTTCTTCTTCTACAAAATGATAATGGGCGTTATGAATTGGCTTATTGTTAGCAGCAGGGGGGATCACATAAAGCCATCTCATGGATAGGATAGCCACATGCAAGGTCGTCTGCAACCGAAATAAGAGCGAGAGCAGGAAACTTCGAGTGGGAGGGAGGAGGGGGACTTGGATCGAGCTAGAGAGAAAGAGTGAGAGAGAGAGAAAAAGAGAGAGAGAGAGAGAGAGAAAGAGAGAGAGAGAGAGAGAGAGAGAAAGAGAGAGAGAGAGAGAGAGACGGAAATTAGGTGCTTCAAGAGAATAGAGACACTCGATATACGAAGCGTGTTCTTGGGAAATCACGTTGAGTGCCAAATGGTCATTCTTGATTGAAAAGTTCCAAGTTTCTCGACATGCCACTTGTTACATGTTTGCTACTGTTTTTCTTTTTTTTTAAGTTTTGCCTCTCTCTCTTGCTCTCTAATATCCTCCTCAATCTCTCGCAAACCTGCCAATCAACAAAACACATTCTTCTCTACTTTTTCTAAATGTTAAAAAAAATCTCCCAATAATGCAGCTACAATAGGCTGTCCAAGAACAAAAAAGAAGAATCTTAAATAGAACTATTTCCTATTGCAATTTACTGTTCTTCCAATTTTTACTTGTAGTCTTTGATCTCTCTCTCTCTCTCTCCCTCTCTCTCCACTGACTTATCCATCCACTTGGATCTCTCGAGTGGTGTCCTGCATGCATAGTAGGTGTTGGCGACTCGGAAGCAATTCGGCACGTCGAGCACAGAGGGGTGTACTGGATGCAGGCGAGTGTCGCCGGCTGAAATAAGGCAAAAATTCAATTTTGAATTGGCGCCTTTTTGTAAGAGACAAAAGAGTTAGAGAAACATCATTTATAGAGATGCGACTAGAATGGTGAGAAAATATTAAAAAAAAAAACGGTTGAGTTTAATGCTCCTTTAAGAAGCAGGCCAAATTTAATTGTAATTAACAATTTAAACTAATATAATGAAAAGACACTCAATGCTTAAAAAGTTTGTATTCTTTCCCAGAAAACTATATAATATAAATACGATTTAACTCAAAAATACACTGTTAAACGCAATTTTCATTTTATAAAAGTTATTATGCAAAATAATAATGCTCAAATTAAACTAAATTATATGAATAGCAAATGAATACTAACCCAAGTCGATCATGTGCGTGGCTGCCGAGTACGAGAGGAGGCTTTCGTGGGAGCGACTCGAGCGGAGGACGCTTGCCTCTCTGAAGAAATTAATTCAATAAAATTAATTAATCAATCAACAAAAATTAATAAATACACTGATTGCAAATAAATAGAAATTCTTCACCTTTTCCAAGGGACAACCTTGAATAATTTTATTTTCCTCAAAACATACCCGGTAGTTTTAAGCAGATCACGCCTCTAATAATCTCATTTCCAATATCCAAACTGTTAAGTTCTAGCTGGAATGTATAGCGAATATCTTGGCAAAAGTATTATCGATTGCTATATTCCTTACAGACCACTAAAGATTCCCCGAAAAAATCTTGTGAAAAGCACCCGTTCCCATGAGATAGCAAAATATCCCCGAGCTCTCGAAATAAATCACGCCGAGAACGAGAGCGAAAGAAAGAGAGTATGAGAGAGGGAGAGGGAGAAAGAGAGAGAACGAAAAAAGTACAAGCGATTAGTGAACAACTGTTACCAGCACAACTCAAGCCGTAAATCTTGACTTGCCCTCCGAGAAAAAAAAGCTGATTTCGTAATATTCCCATTCCTTTCAACAACTCTTTCTTTTATAGCCGAAACTCAAATTTCCTCTTGCTCCCCTCTCTCACACCCTCCTCCCTTCTCTCTCTCTCTCTCTCTCTCTCTCTCTCTCTCTCTTTCCATCTCTCTCTCGCTCTCTTCATCTCTCTCTCTCTCCCTCTCACCTCTCGTATCCGTAGTTGCCGCTTCTTTTCGCAAAGTCGCCACGGCTACCAACGTTGATGTTCTCCTGGCTGGCTTCTCGGGCGAGAGCACTGAAGCGCAGAATAATAATAGGATTAACAATGACATATTAGCCAGGTCGTTTCCAGAAACCATTCTAAGAAAATATGTTCTTTTAATATTTTCTTCCTGTAGAACACTGAACACTATTCAGCGATTATAAAGGAAATAAAAAAAAACACAATTCCTAAATCCTAAATAAAAATTAATCTTTTTCTCGTGTATTCCTATTGGCAATATTTCCATAATTGTTTTTTTTAATGTTATTTATACAACTTAATTGTTTTTAATAATGAATATATATATATATATATATATATATATATATTATACATTTTTGATAAACTCATAATTATTTTTAGCTCTCATTTCTCACCACTCATCGTCCGAAGTGGACACATTGTAGCTGCCGCAGAAGATGCGCATATTCTTATCATCAATGCTCACACCAAAATTTAAAGTTACAGTAGTCAGGTAAAGTCTTATCACACCAAATTAGACAGTACAGTACTCAGGAGAAAAGGCAGAATTACAAACTAAATTACATCGTAAGTAATGTAATTAGCAGGCGGACTTGTCTCTGTGAAATAAAAACATGAGTTCTCACAAAAGAGTACCGAGCGACAGAATATTTCTTTCTCCCTTCTAGTTTTAGGACCGGAAGAGAAAGAAGGAGGCGACTACTACTTTGCCACCTAATGGAAAGTAGAAGGAAATGTGTTTGGTAGGAGCACGACAGGAAGATGGCTAAGTGACTGTGAACAACTCTGGTAAGGATGACGGGAGAGAGAGAGAGAGAGAAAGACAGAGAGAGAGAGAGAGAGAGAGAGAGAGATGGAGAGCGAGAGAAAAGGTTAGAGCCTGAAAATGCTCATATGAGCGCTAGGAAGCGTAAGGAAGAAGAAGGCAGCGAGAAAAAGCCATTGTACGAAGAAGAAAAAAAATTCGCCGAGAGGACCTGGGATCTCTTTGCTCCTGAACGTCAATTTCACTCTTTTCCTCTCACTATCGCTCTGCCGTTCATTCTCTCTCGCCGTCTTTCTCTCACCCTCTCTCTCTCCCTCTCTTCCTCTCTCTCTCTCCCTCTCACCCTCTCTCTCTCCCTCTCTTCCTCTCCCTCTCTCTCTCTCTTTCTCTCTCTCTCTCTCGCACGCGCCCTCATTCACTCTTCTTTTTTTGTTATCTGTAGCTAGGGAGGGACGGCAGATGGCCTCGACTCGTCTGGATTACTAATGGAATTTGCCCTTCACATCTGCAGAATCTATGAATTGAATATGGTAAACAGATTCTTGTACACTTAGGTTGTCGGGATTTTCTAGATTCAAAAAAAATATTTTAAAAAAATCATCCCGGGAAAAATTTACTAACGCAAGAAATATGGGGGAGAGATATAGTGTACATACACATACTTTGAAATAAATGGACCCTGTGATCACGAGCAAAAAAACACATGGAAGCCAGCAAGTAAATGATTTTGATCTGGAGTTGGGGACACGCCGTAGGGTGTCTCTCTTGCTCTCCTTCGCTCTCTCTCTCTCCTTCTCTCTTTCTCTCTCTACCTCTCGCTTTCTCTCTCTTTTCTCCCTCTCTCTCTACCTCTCATACTTTTCTCACTCTCGAGCACATGTCACACAACCAATAGCATGGCCGCTGAATCGTCTCCGTTTCTATGTAATACATGGCCATTAGGCCTCAAGCACACGAGTCTCGTCGGCAAATCTTAATGGCCCTTCCTACAATCCCATCGGATATCGGAAGAACATTTTATAATACTTTCTCTGGTAGGACCAGAAAACGAATAAAATAGCGTATCAAAGTAAAGGTGAGTAATCCTACTGAATCCACAATTCTTCCAAGAAGGTTCTAGTCAAGTTACGCCAATTATATGGGGTAAACGACTGACAGCAGTGCAGGCCAGCTCCAAAATGGACAGCTAGAAGTAAAAGGATAAGAGAAAGAGAGAGAGAGAGAGAGAGAGAGAGAGAGAGAGCGCGAGAGAGAGAGAGCGAGTGAGAGAGAGAGAGATAGAAAGACGGAGTGCAAGATGGAGGCAGACGAATAGAAGTAATAGAGAGAGAGGGCAGCAGCGGACCAGCCGATTCTACCCTAGGGCTATTACTCTGGAGGCAAGGAAGTGAAAGTGCGGAGGAGAGAATCTGAATCGAGGGGAGAGATTTTAAGATCAGAGTAAGAGAGGGGGAGCGCGAGCAAGAAGCAGACAAAGAAGAAAGAGAGAGATAGAGAGAGAGAGGGGAGAGAGAGAGATAGAGAGAGAGGGAGAGAGAGATAGAGAGAGAGAGAAAGCGAGGCAGCAGAGATGCAAAGAAGTCGCTGCTCAAACTGCTGCTTCCAATCAAAGAGTTGACGAGAATCCGTTATCCTCGAGCTAAACCATCAAAATGAGCAGAGTGAACTGGTATACTTTGAATGTGTTGCAATTTCTGTTAGAGAAGCGAGAGAGAGAGAGAGAGAGAGGGAGGGAGGGAGAGAGAGAGAGCGCGAGAGGAAGAGAGAGAGAGTAACAAAAGAAGAGGAAGACAGGTGGGTGGACTTTCCATGATGACCGGGAAGGAAGAGAGATTAGCCCCATTCACCTTTCAGCATCCCTCGGAGGATCCTGAGGATCCTGCCTGTGGGGGGGGGGCTGTTTGTTCTCGTCTAACCACCTAAGCACCCTCAGACAGATCATGTGGTTTGAGGAAAAGGGGGGGAATGAGGAGCTAGGCCCCCGGAGGATTCCCTCCATCCGGGTCTCCGGGGTACTATTACACTCGTGTGACGTTTCTCCTTCTAGGATGCCTCCAGGCGTGGGGGGCTAGTGGCTAATGCCAGCGCCATTAGGCGTACGCTCGAAAAGGCTACAGTATATCAATTTCCGGAAAGAGTGTTCGCACTAAAAATAGAATGATGTCAAATTCCAGGAAAATGCCACGAGTGATTTGTAGATTATATAATTTATCTCATTTCCTAATCTCCAAAAAGCCCCCTTTCAGCCAAATAAATCTGCATGATCATATATTAAGGCCCCAGCTGGTTCCGGTCAGGAGCACGTTTTATCACTTATCATCATTGATAATTGGCCATATCGCATAGATATTCCTGCTCTTTACTCTCATATCAAATCCGGTATCTGAGAGGAAGGCGAAAGAGTGCCACTTTACATGTGACAAACCCGTATATATATATATATATATGAATGTCTATGATATATATGCAACGTCTAATAATATTGCATGCGAGAACGAAAACCAGTCCATGATAAATTCTAAAAATTCTTCGGAGCTTCTAGCACATTGTTCCCTCTTCCAGTGTTTAGTTTTTTTTTTATTCAATATAATCCACTAAACACAATGGTTACCAACAAATGCAAGCTACGCGCGGGAAGAAGAGAAATCATCAGACCAGTCCAACAAGTGCTGCGCCGCAATATAACAACAATATGAGTAGATCCTTTCTTTCTGCTCCACCACATATAATTCCGTTAATAATTGTCATTGCGTTAATAACCAATATGCATTGTTACAACCAAGGCAACACCATCTACCTCCCTGCCTTCCATAGACTCAGTACTTCCATATACATATTCAGAGTACCTTCCATAGACTCACAATCAGTACTACTACCTGTGGTACTCTTCCGTCTTCCCTCTCTCCTCTCCAAGCAGCAGCAGAGATGGCGGTCTCTTCTGTCTGTACACGATGCGTCCTCGTACCAGCTTCCTCCTCGTTGTGCCACCGCGCGAAGAGGAGGCGCGTGATGAAGTCGGCGAAGTGGTGCACGAAGCTTCCGAGGTGAGACTTGGCAAAGTGCCAAGCATCATTTTTGGTGTGGGCGGTACCGTACCAGGCGAGGGCCTGATTCAGGAAATGATGACCAATTCAAGTCAAGACAAAATGTGAGACGGCGGCGCGAAAGGACAAAAATTGAAAGTATCTCTGGAAAGAGGAGTGATTGCCTAGGGACGGATTCCTGGTGAATGCACAGTCATTGGCGGGAAAGAAGAGCGTGGGTGAAAGAATGGCAGGAAAAAAAGATGGTTGACTACTCGTATCTCTATTTCTTTCTTTCTCTTCTCTCTCTCTCTCTCTCATCACCGGACAGCTCGTTACAAGCTCGTTGCGGCAATCACGCTGCTCCTACTGTTGCACAGAAGAGCAAACGTGAACAAGGAGAACGAGACCGGATAGGTGAATAGGGGAGAGAGATATGGAAGAGAGCGAAGGAGAGAGACAGAAAGAGAGAGAGAGAGAGAGAGAGTGAAAAAGAAAGAGAAGAAGACCGAGAGAGAGGGAGAAGAGAGATTGTCTCAATGATAAATATGTAAGAGCAGACGACAGAGCGGGAGAGAGAAACAGAGAGACACACAAAAAATCCGGCAGTTAGGGAGGAAGGCAAAGATGGACAGGTAACAGTAGAGGGTCGGCAGTTGTTTTCTAGTCTCTCTCTCTCTCTAACACTCTCTCTCTCTAACTCTCCACCCCCCTCTCTCTCACTCTATCTCTCTTGCTCTCTCAGCTTCCCATGCTCTCTCATCGTCCGGCACGCGAAGCAAGAAAGGCTGTAAGAAAGCACTGCGGACGTGAACGCTACTCGGGTGGATATTTGCTTTCAGTCATTTGCGAATTGAGAGGCAGGAATAGAAAACGAGTACCGGACTATTCCTCTCTCTCCCTGCTCTCTTTCTCTCTCTCTCTCCCCCCCCCCTCTCTCGCTCCCTTTCTCTATCTCTCTCGCGCTCTCTCTCCCTCTCTCTCTCTGTACCACTCTCACTCTCTCCTCCTTTTACGCTTACCTCCAGAAGAGTGATTAGTCGTCAGTCCTGTTCCCTTGTTAACTTCTTCTCTACCTCTACAGGTTCTTATGCAACGCAACACTCTTTTCCTTGATTCCAATCATCTCCTCCATTTCCATTACCTTCACGTGTCATTTCCGTTACTCTAATTTGCCTCCATCGTGGGTTTTTATTTCTCGTCTAAGACGGAGTAACTCCCTTTCTCTGTTAATTTCCTTCCTACTTTATCCTGCTCTTTCTCTCTCTCTCTCTCTCCCTTTCTATCTTTCTCTGCCCAATACATAAATCCATCTCTTACTCTTTTTGCTACTCTGCAGACTCTAGGCAACTACACGCGATCAGATTAGAATGGAGGAGAAGGCGAAGATTAAGCGAGCTGATCGAGTTGAACATCTGGAGAGGAGAGAGAGAGAGAGAGAGAGAGAGAGAGAAAGAGATAAGAAGAGAGAGTGAGAGAGAGAGAGAAAGACAGGGAGAGAAATACATAAATATTAAGGAAAGCATTGAAGGAAGAAAGGATCCTTCCTTCAATGCTTTCACGAAAAATCATTGAAACTTCGACTGGGCGGTAAATAATGAACCTAGCCGGCAGAAAACCAGGTGAAATCGGATGACTAAGAGTAAAAAAAAAATTTTTTTTTCAAGGAAGCCAAGTTTAGAACATAAAGTACCTAATGAGGAAGAGAAAGAAAAGGTTAGCGTAATATTTTTTCTCGCCCTCTCTAAAGGCGAAATATAATTCAGGAAAAGACATCTTTAATCAGCCAAATACCAAATGTGCTCACAATGTACCACTGAGATGAGGATTGAGAAACAAACGGAAAGTGAGAGAGAGCGAGAGAGAGAGAGAGAGCAAGACAGAGAGGGAGAGTGAGAGGAGTGGCTAGAGAAAGAGAGAAAGAAGCACCGAGACGATAAGTGCCCCCGATGCGAACACATATACATACACGCACATGGTGAGGATTGGCGAGGTCAGAAGAGGCTGATCCATGTGGGGCGACAGAGTGAAGAAAGAACACGAGAGAGAAAGTGTGTGTGAGAGAGAGAGAGAGATAGAGTGGGAAACTGAAAAAAATAAAGAAATATAATTACGAAAGAAAGGTGGAGAATAAGAAATAGAAAAAAAAATATAAGAAGCATAAAAAGTATAATAAGAGGAAATAAAGAAATAACACATGATTGAGAGGGAAAGATGAAGATATAAATGAAGAGGGGAGGACAGAGAGAGAGAGAGGGAGAGAGAGAGAGAGAGAGACATGTGTATCATCTAAATCTTATCATTCGGACATAGCACAATGCGGCCTAGCAATGAGAGGAATAGTATGATAGATAATAGAATTAATTTTTTATTCATTTCCTTTTCTCACAGAAAGAATGGAATAATATGGAGTCGCAGATGGAAATGATCGTATCGTTGGATGATAGTACTGAAGAGCTTGCATTCTGTGAAAACGAGGAAAAAATGGGCGAAAAAGAGAAGAGCAACACCTTTCGTTCACTTTCTTTCTCTCTCCCTCTCTTCCTTTCTCTCTCACTCTTTCTCTCTCTCTCTCTCTCTCTCTCTCTTTCTTTCTCCGTCTCCCTCTCTCTCTCTATCGTCCTGCATGACTGTCCATCCATGCTGGACTCTGTAAACGAACGCGCGTGAGCGATGCTTGAGAGTGAGAGAGCGTTAGAAAGAAGAGATGTTGCGAGAAATAAGACGGAAAGAACAATGGATTCTGGAGAGGGTGAGAAAAGAGAGAAGAGCGAGAGACAGTTGAGAGAGAGAGAGAGGGTACGAGGAAGAGAAAGAAAGAATGACTGTGAGGGAGTGTCCAAGTCGTCGAATGTTTGCTATGGCTGCGCGTGAAGATATGCTCTTGCCTGAGGATAGCTTCGAGGGGAGAGAGAGAGAGGCAGAGAGAGCGAGAAGAAAGAGAGAGAGAAAGAAAAGGAGTTTTAAAGTGACAGAAAAAGATATGAGAAAGAAAGCGAGGAAAATCCGAGGCGGAAACTTTTAAGCGCTTAAACTACGGTAAAAAGTTCAGTGTGCACGAAACCTGAATCATTTGAGATGGAAGTACGGTAAGACAAAAGGAAAACTCAATTTTCAGTTATAAAAGGAACAATTCTAGAGAGTCGCTGACGAACACTGATACATAAGAATCGATGATAAAATAGAAAAAATAATAATAAAGAAAGAGAGATAGCGATAGAGAGAGAGAGAGATAGAGAGAGAGAGAGAGAGAGAGAGAGAGAGAAGCATCCTACTGCCAACTAATAGTAAGAGAAGCAACTAGTACGCGGAACTGAGGTAAGCCTCAACTTATACAATGCTACTTTACTGCAAGACGGGCGTAACCAGCCACTATTCAATCAGTAACGAGAAGGTAAAAGAGAGGAAGAAGTCAACCGCTCGAGGGAGGAGAGGAGATTGAAAGTGAGTGGGAGGTCAGCGAGGCCGACTGTAACTGTTACTGCACAAGGTGCACCCAGCAACATTTTGCAAAACAACACGTCTCGGGAGCAGGTGCTAGAAGCACTGGGTATGAATGATGGGCTCGCTTTCTCGAATTCCCAATTCCAACTCTCTCTCTCTCTCTCTCTCGCTTTCTCTCTCTCTCTCTCGTTCTATTTTTATCTCTCTCTCTAATTTCTCCGTTCTCTTGCTTTTACTTTTTTTTTTAAATTTCACATGACAAATGTCAGTCTTTCCGGACATGAAAGAAAGACTGAGAAAGGAAAACAAAAAGAGAAATGGAGGAAACGAAAAGAAACAAAACAATTCGCTCACAATCAAGGGCCAAATGCATTACTTGATAGCGGCCTTTTTTACTATAAATGTAGCAGGGCTAATTGATCAATCGGCGCAAAAAAAGAGAAAAAGAGTAAGCTATCGGAAAGTGCTCTGCAACGGAATAGAAATTAATACCGAGACGCACAAAACCACATGGCATTTTTGTTCGGGTGGAGGAATACAAGCTTATTTTGTCCAAATAATTTTTTTTTTTTTAAATCTCATGAATCGTTTGCAGAGGATAAAGAGAAGAGTAGAAGGAATAAAAAAAATTATAAAACAAATCACGCTATTTATAAGACCAAGATCAAGGAGGGTGGGATGGGCATACAGATTTACTGTGGGAATATGGATGAGGATGCTGATGAAGGGGGAGGGGGTGAGAGTGAATGGGATAAATGGGAGACATCTCGAGGGAGGGAGCAAAGGGCCAGCTGAAAGGGAGAGATCCAGCCAGATAAGGTGGGAGAGATAAAGAGAGAGAAAGAGAGACATAGAGAGGAAGAGAGACATATAGAGAAAGAGAGAGAGAGAGAGTGAGTGAGAAAGAAAGAATGAGAACAAGGCGGCAAAAGAAGCCACAAAGGCAGAGATGGTCTCCTCTTTCGGCCACGAGAAGAGCACATATCCGCGTGGATCCACTCTGCTATGGGAGATATGTCGTATACTTTCTCTCTCTCTCTCTCTCACACACACACTCTCTTCTCTATCACTCTAACCCCCACTCTTCTCTCTCGCTTTCTCTCTCTCTCACTCTTTTCTCTCTAACTATAACCCCTCTATCAACAATAAACCATCCCTCTTTCTCCAGATCTCATAATCACTCTTCGATTGAAATGGGAAGAGAGAGAGAGAGAGAGAGAGAGAGAGAGTGGAGGGAGGGAGAGAGAGATAGAGAGAAAGAGAGGTAGAAAAAGACAGTGTTAGAGACGCCGAGAAGATATATATTAAGGTTAAATCTGTTTGCTAGCATGGCATTCGATGCAAGCATGAGATCCTAGCCAATTCTGACAGCTACAAGGTCGAGTATCGAAGAAGAAGAAAAAATTCAAAATATATCGGAATGAGCGAGGGGTGAAAGATGGATGCTGCAGAACAGCTGTTGTCAATTTTTTGCTCTACAATTTTCTCTTTCTTTCTCTAACTTTCTCTCTCTCTCTCTTCTTTCCCCACTCTCTCTCTCTCTCTCTCTCACTCACTCCCCTCAAGTCCCGTACCATCTGCTCTAACTCACCGTACTCCACTTGGCTGTGCAACTTCGAGGAATTGGCTGGAAAACGTACAATTCGAATGGAGTAATTGCGCGAAAATTATAGTCTCTATGAGAAATTACGACTCTCTCTTCCTGGAAGTCTAAATAGGAGGAAAAGGCGAAAAGAAGAAAAGAAGCTCAGCTCCCTCTACCCGAGCTGAATATGAGGCAAAGACGATAGCAATCAAATGGAGCTTTCTCTCTCTCTCCTTTTCCCTCTCACTGTCTCTTTCTCTCTCTCTCTCTCTTTCTCTCTCTCTCTCTCTCTCTCTCACTCTTTCACACCCTGGAAAAGGGTGGGAAGGGGAGGGAGAACAAAATGATGCACAAGGCCAAATATCCCCTGAGACAAACATCTAACCTATGGAAAGGTACACGAAAATGGATTTGAAAGAAGAAGAAGACTGGATGAACACTTTTCAGCTATCTTTTGTTAGCAGCCGATGACACCTTCCATAAAAAGTAGTATAAATGTGCTCAAGTACTCGGTTGAGGGGGGAGAGGCAAGAAGAAAGAAAGAAACACGTTCAAAAGAAGGTCGCGTGTCCTAGTTGTTAGTTGTTTGAGTGGTGGATTCGATGGTTTGGCCCTTGAAGAGGCATCCGTTCGCGCATGCTTATACGAGAGACCTATATGGAAGACAAAAGAGTGGGAGAAAGGGAAAAAGAATGGAGAAATTGAGAGAAAGAGAGAAAGATCCATATGTCTTCGGGAAACTAACTATTTTAATAAAGATTGAGAGAAGATTCATGAGCGAATATCATGGTACCATTTAAAAGTTTCTTTTCAAATATAGCACTTTCGAAATCGCCCTTGCAGATAAAATTACAAATGTGGGCAGACCAATCCCAGCACGACTGGCTAATTCAGAACCTGGATACAGCTAGATGAAGGAATCAAATAATTACTTTTCCGAAGGCACTAATAACTGAGGGAATCCGAATTGAACAGCTATTAGCAAAATGGTTATAGGAAAAACTTTTATGCGAGGAAACAAAGAAGGACGACGATGAGTGGTGAGAAAATGAGAGCGTTATTGTGGGGGGTTTTTTTTGTTGAAACCTTGGTCATTAAGGCAAACCTTCTTGGCTTACTTTTCAACAAACCAACATTAATAACTCAATATCGACAGTTTCCTTTCCTTCCATTATTATTTCATAAATAACTAGTACATTTCTTATCGCTTCGTCTCATTTCAGAGGCCATCCTTGGCAGGCCCAGGCAGTTCTAGGGCTATCCTAGTTGGGGGGGGGGGGGAGGGAAAAATAAAATTTTTTTTTGTTCTAATTGCCATTAGCTAATATAATTCTCTTGGCAACGAAAAACTACTCGTTTCAAGAGAAGGTCGGCTCAAATAACATAGCTTGAAGTAGAAGAATATTGACGATTCCCCAGAGTTTGAAGGGGGGGGGGGGGGGGGCGGATCGTTCGAAAGGCAAGCACTGACAATTCGTCGTTGCTTGCGAGTCGCTTGCGGTCGAGTTTCGAGACGCTCTTCGTGCGCTTGAGTGGATTGCGCAGCTGACGAGTTATGAAGTTCTAAAGAAAAGATAATAATAATGAAGTAAACACAAGAATAATCATAAACAATGATAATAAACAAACATCAATTCAAAAACAACAAGGTCAGATTTCTAGTGCATCCTGGAATGTACGGTATGCAATTCCTAGTGAGAGTAACAGTTTATAGAAATCGCACTAATCCCCTCTGTTAGTAATTCACGAAAAATCATCATAAATTTTTTTCTGATTTTTTTCTAAGATAAAATCTTACGGCTAGCTTCTGCGGCGCGCTGAAGCCGTCGTCTTGTAAAGCGATACCCGGCGCTTCCTTTAAATAAAAAGATTTATTTTAATTCTCATTATTCTAAATCAGTCAACTCTTCTATTTTGACAAACCGTTAATTTTTCTCCATATTTGTACCATTTTTTTGGTGTTGTCAAACAAACAAAAAGCCTATTTTGCATTACTTACACGATAAATGCAAATGAATGGTTCGCCGAAACGAGTGGCATGTTCGTGTTTGTTGTTGATATTGGGATGGTTGCGTGGTGGCATAGCCGATTTGAGGTAGGGGTGGCACAGGCAAAAATGGCAGATTTTACAGGGAAGAAGCAACCGATAACCGAGGAGTAGTCGAGCTACGCGATTAGCCAGAACAACCAATGTGATGATCAAGTCGATAGAGCGAGAGGAGAGAGAGAGAGAGAGAGAGAGAGAGAGAGAGAGAGAGAGCGAGCGAGAGAGAGCAAGCGAGAGATACAGACGAAGAGGAGAGAGAGCGAGAAACAGAGAAAATCGCTGCCAAAATGCTACGAATAATGCGCAGCAATTGCGATAATACAGTGGAAGAAGCGAGTGAGCTTGAAAAATGATGAGAGAATGTTGATTTTGGCGGAAGCGCAGAGAACTACAGATAAGACAAGGAGGGAGTGAGAGAGAGAGAGAGATCTAGGAGAGAGAAATAAAGCGAGATGAGTACGAGAGTTAGAGAGACTGTGAGATAGATAGAGAATATAGATAAAAGATAGAAGATAGAAGATAGATAGCAGAGAGAGAGGGGCAGAGGGATAGAGAGAGAGATAACAAGAGGATCAGGCTCAATAATGCGCGGCAGCATAATCCACTGCTAGATGGCAACCAGAGGCTAAGCCGGGCCTTGTCGAGAGTGAAAAGTGCTCTTCTCTTCCTCTCCCTTTTTATGTGCCACAACGGAGAAGGGAATCGAGAATAGCGCGATATGGCAAACTTGTAAGTATTAATTACATACATACATATGTACATATGTATGTAAAATACCCGGCTTTTTAAATCCCAAATATGATATGAACGAGGCGCCTGTGCCCCTAATTTTGATACCCTTCCGAATAGGGAAAGGCCGCTTTTCATTTTTCGCTACTCTTTCAAAGGGCGCCTCTATTAGGAAAAAAAGTTCCTATTGGAAAGAAAAAAAATTGCAAATAAACAAAAATCGATCTTTTCAACAGCTGAAAATAGGGTGTATAGAGACAGTTATGGTGGTACAGAGAGAAGCAACATCGATATGATTCTTGGTAAAACCAAACATATATGTACATGAGTTTTTTTCTCGCATTTTCCTGCTTCAAAACTGCGCGTGATTTTTGTTATCAAAAGATATAAAATAATGTAATTTTATTTCGAAGACACAAATTCGGTTAATGTCTCTCACTCTCAACGCCATGCCAGTTTTTCAATTACAAAAATGATGAAATTCCACAATATGGCGGTTTTGACGCGGCCAATAGTAATGAAATATAAGTAAAATAAGTGGTGGACGATGATTTCTTCGTCAATGTCAACTCCATTTTCAAAGACAAGACTTTCAATCACATCTTGGAAGGCGTGAAATACTTATCGTTAGCGGGTAGAGAGGAAACTGCTGACCAGCATTGAGGCATAAAATGACTGGCAACGCAACCAGATTCCGGAATTATGAATGGCCATCCTAAGAAGTAGGCCAAACGGGGCAGGAATACTGAGGCAAGCCTGGATAATTAAAGATCGCCGACAATGGGCTGAGAGAAGAAGAGGTGTGAGACCGAGAGAGAGAGAGAGAGAGAGAGAGAGAGAGAGAGAAAGAGAGAGAGACTGAGGGAGAGACTGAGAGAGGAAGGGAGAACAAGAGATAGGGGAAGAGAGAAGGAAACAATTAGAATTTAAAGAGTATTATTAAAGAGTAAATACAATTACACCGACTTCATACATGTCTTATCGTTGCCGAAGGCTCAGAATGAACAGCCTATAGCGTCTGCCCGAAGTTTTACAGCACAATGATCACATCACAAGAGATAAGTTATCATAAGCACATCAGAGAAAGAGAGAGAAGGCTAGAGAAAGAAGAAAGAAAAGAAAAGATTGCGCAAATTGAAGAGAGCATGAGTGAAGAAGCTTTCTCTCACCATCAGTTTGAGGTGCGTTAGCAACAAAATGTTTGTGTGTCTCCTGAGTATGTAAACTAGGACCCTCTCTCGCCACCTCCAAAACTCTCTTTTCCTTTTCCTCTTCTTCTTCTCCTTTTTTCGTCTACACCAGCTTCCCATCCATGCGTCGCGCAATTCCTTTTCTCTCTCACTCTCTCTCTCTCTCACTGTCTCTCTTTCTCTTTCGCTCTCACTTTATCCTGCACTCTCTCTCCTTCTTCTCTCTCGCCCTCTCACCTTTTCCTTCAATTTCTCCCTCTCCCTCTTTCACTCGCTTAGCATTCTTACAGAGCCCAAAGTGTCCATAGGACAAAACGTACACAGATAGCATGGAATCTTCAAAGGAGGGATAACAGAGCGGTCGAGAGGGAGAAATCAGTGAGAAGCGTCACAAAGGATGGACAGACAGAGAGAGAGAGAGAGAGAGAGAGAGAGAGAGAGAGATAGGGAGAGGGAGAGAGAGAAAGCGAGAAAGCGAGAGATCGAGAAAAAGAGAGACGGAGACGGAGAGTGACAGAAAGACATACACAGAGAGACAGAAATAGTGAAAGGAAAATCAGAGAATAAAGATCGAGAGACGAAAACAGTGACAGATTTAGCAGCCGACTTACCAAAAAAAGCTATGACTAATTGAGGGAAAAGCTGAAAGGAATTTGAGGGAGGAAGAGAGACGCAGAGAAAAAGAACGGGAGATTGAGAGGGATGGGAAATGCAGAAGAGATAGAGAGAGAATATAGAGAGGAGACGAGAGACAAGAGAGAGATAGAAGAGAGAGAAGAGAGAGAGAGAGAGGGAGAGAGAGAGAGAGAATTGAGTGTAGTCTTCTCAAGCGCCTTTCAAACGCCGTGAGCACTTCTTTTTAGGCAGTGAAAACGATTTAGATGAGAAAATTCCACGTTCTCACGGCATAGAGAGAAAGAAAATGAGACAGAGAGATTGACAGAGAGCTCAAGAGATTGCGAAAAAAGAGAAAGTAAGAGAGAAATATAAAGAAAGCATGAGATAGAACGGAGAAAGATAGAAAGAGAGAGGCAGAGAGAGAGAGGGGAGGAACAGAGAGAGAGAGAGAGAGAGAGAGAGAGAGAGAGAAAGAGGAGGATGGATAGAGAGGAGAGATAGAAAGAGAGAAGAAACCGCTCAATCCAGAGAAAGCATTAAAATAGAAAAAAAAGCAGTCGTGCGTTCTTGACCAAAACAAAGAAGCAAGCCGTAGGCTTCTGCGAGAGAAAAGTGTGACAGAGAGAGAGAGAGACAGTGAGAACGAGAAAGAGAGAGAGAAAGAGAGAGAGAAAGAGAGAAAGAAAGAGAGAGAGAGAGAGCGAGCGACGAACTACTTTTCCAGCTCATTCTTTGGAAAACAGTCTAGTATATAGAATTGCTCTCCGACGATCAAAATAAGGAGAGAGAGAAAAGCAGATTGAATAGAAATCAAAGAGAAAAAGGGTCTGGGAACGCGCGTTCGCTCCCCGAAATGTGTGTCCATGCATCTGAAGTTCTCAGTTTGACGGCATCGCTCTTTTTGATGTTGGCTTAAAGAAAGAAAGCGGGAACGCCAAATGAGCAGCTAATTAGGGGATGAAGCCGCTCTTTGCGGTGCATTTCGAGGGGGAGAAACTGGGAAGTCGGCACCCCTTTTTTAAATGTAGTTTTTGTTGTTTCACATCTTTTTATAAATATTATGTGAATATATTTAATAGAGATTTAAAAAAGACTTAAAAATATAATGCAAATATAATAAATTTTTTCATGCCTGATAAACGGGCGTGCTCGTGCTCATGAGATTGCCGGAGGAGAGGGCGCGGGCGGCCGAAGTTTGGACGCCGGCGCCCAGTCGATGTACGCCGCCAGCGGAAAGGCGAGCCGAGCCGCCGCCGCCGGTAGAACTCGCGTCCAGCAGAACGTCGTCATGGATGACATCTGAAAGAGACAAAGATCATTTAATTACTCTTCTAATTTGCTTATTTTAAAATTCATTTTATTTAAAAGTATATTTTATTAAGATATTTAAAAAATACGTACATATGTACCTAATTAGTTTTCTTTTTTAATATTTATTATGCACTTGAATTATTAATCACCTACCTGGTGTTTTTCAACCATCATCAAATCCATATTTATGCTTTCTTTTACTTTAACAATGATCCGTAGTTGGAAGCTATTGTATAAAGATTTTATTGATCGAGTAAATTTTTTTACCTATCAGCTGATGTTGCTTGCACTGTACAATCTTAACATTTTTAGCAGACTGGTCAGACCGGATTTTTATTCTTATCACTCGAATGGCCATGATTCATTCAAGTGCACTGGGCATCTTCCTCTTTCTATCTCATCCTCACTCTCTCTCACTTTTTTCACTCTCTGTCTCTCTCTCTCTCTCTCGTTCACTAAGTCTCTCCGCCTCTCTCTCTATCTCAAACTTTCCTTCTCATCTCTCCGATTTTTTTCTGTCTCCACTTGCTCCAATCTAAGCCACTATATGTCGGTACATACATACATATGTTCACACAATACATATATCCAACTACAATCACAATTTCAATCAATTTCGACAGCAAAAAGTCAAAATATTGCTAAGGAACTTGCAGACAGGTGGATTTGTGGCGCGTGAGATCTTCATAAGAAAAAGACTTCGCTCACAGTCAATGGAACACAGTCGATGGAAGGATAGTTAAAAGGATTATTACCAATAAAGTAATTGATTGATGTTGTTAAGTTAGAAATATCGACATGATTATGTGCATGCATGGTAGCAGCAGATAGGCCCTCCTTGGCCTCACCACGGAGCAGCTTAATCTTGCATGTAAACACTAACTAACATATGACACGACCAAGACAGGCTTGAAGCAAAGTGCCTTTCCTAGTTGCTGGTTAGTCAACGCCAACAAAGACATATTTATGTATTTTTAGAGGAGCACATTTGTTTCTTCCTTTCTACTCTCTAACTCTTATCTATCGCTTTCTTTCTCTCTCTCTCTCGCTCTCTCTCGCTTCTCTGAGTTCTCTGACCTCTCTCTTAGCTTCTATTAAATGTAGCCGAAAGTGAGAAGCAGCCGAACGGGTAACGAAATGTTCTTTTTTGTGCTCCAAATGTGCTCCGAAGGCATAGAAAGGGAACAAAATACAGTCGCTGCATTAAAGTAAAAGCAAGGAAGAGAGAGGATCAGAGTGAACGAGAGCAAGAGAAAGAGAGCAAGAGATCGAGAGCGAGGCATAGAAATAGAGAGATGAGAGAGAGAGAGAGATTGAGAGAGATTGAGAGAGCAAGAGCAGAAAGTAGCCACATGCCATCTCTTACCTGGTGCAATGAAAATGGTCAGCATAGTACCACCGACTCCCGGTGGTTTACAGTCGTTGAAAATAAAGATGAGTCAAGACGGCGAGAGGAATTTCGCTCGAAGGATGATTGCGAACTGATGATTACAGATAAGCACGCTCAGAATAGTAGAGAGCACACGTGAATGGGTATTCCTTCAGTGCCAAAAGGTCTCCGTAAGGTCCTCTTCCCGCCATACTTACCATTAGCCCTCTCTGCCAGCCTTTGCCTAACCCCTCCCATATCAGGACGCTTTCACAGAGAGTCAACAACCCTTTCCAAGGCTTAGGCAGTCGAAAGTATACCAAGAAAAAAAGAAGAGAAATGATAAGGCATGACAGCAATCCGATTGAACAACGATTCAGGAATTATTCAAATGTAATTTTTCGCGCCAAATTTTTTTCAGTCTTTTTTTTAAACCTCGATTGCCGTCCGAATACGAAGAGTCATCATCGTCAGTGGAATAGTCGACGGGCGGAATGAGAATCTCTTCGGGGATCGCATTGAGCGATCGATTACTGTAGAAGTAGGGTTGGGTCGAGCAGCGGCGCATCTTTTTGCCTCTGTTGGGTCTTAGAGGGACCTGCTCAGCCCGGAGGGGTCCTGCCACTGGAGGAATGCTCAAGAGATCAGAAGAAGAAGAAGTCTCTAGTCTCGTCTGCTCGCTTGATGCGCTATCGAAAGGAGACGATTAAGCAGCCGGGCAAAACATTCGCTCTTCGAGAGAGAGAGAGATAGAGAGAGAGAGAGAGCGAGAGAGAGAGAGAGAGAGAGAAGGCAGAGAAGCAGAGAAAGAGATGGCTCAAGCCGAGAGAGCACTTGTAAAGGAGAGTGTGAAGAGTGTTGGAATGACAGTGGGGGTAGGTGATATGATTGGCTGGCTAGAGGTGATCGAAGAGGAGGGGGGGGGGGGGGGTAGACAAGGGGGGAGGCTAAGGTGGCAAGGCTTCTCTCTCTCTCTCCTTCCTGCTCCCGCCCAAGGCAATCAAGTGGCAAAGCTTGCTCTTTCTCTCTTCCGCACCACTAGATCTTTAGCGAATATGCGCGTGTGATATCTTTCCGCCCTTTAGTTGGGCTATGAGAGTGAGAGTGAGAGATAGAAAGAGAGTGGGGAGAGGGAGGGAGAAAGAGTTAGATGGAGAGAGGGAGAGGGAGAGAGAGATAGAGATGAAGAGCAAAGATATGGAAAGTGAAGCAGCGACAAGACACCTTGCCCATCCAGCCGGTTCTGGCTGCCCGCAAGCCGGACCACCAACTGCGGGGGGGGGGGTATTGCTTGATATGAAACTCTTCTAAGGTGAGAAAGAGATATAGAAATACATGGAGAGAGAGAGAAAAAGAGAGAGAGGGAGTAGGCGAGAGGGCGAGAGAGCGAATGATAGGATTAAATGATGATAGTTGCGAGATGATGACCTTTTTAGGCCGGCAGCCAGTGCGGGGACAGTGAGACGTCCAGAAGTTGTCTAGCGGATGATCATAGAACACCTAGATCAAGAGAGGGAGAGAGTGAGAGACGCAGATTGTGGAGGAAGAGAGAGAGAGAGAGAGAGAGAGAGAGAGAGAGAAGCTGCCAGAATAGGAAAGGTAAGGATGCAAATAAAAAGATAGGTTAGGAGGAAGCCTTTGCTCTTGCTTTGGTCCTGTGTACAGTCAGCAGCAGGAGTACGCACACATTAGAAGAAGGAGAAAGGAGAGAGTGAGAAAGAGAGACGGTAGGAGGGAGAGTGAGAAAGAGAGAAATAATGAGCTGAAGAAGAGAGCTGTAGAGTATGAGAAAAAGAGAGAGAGAGAAAGAGAAAGAGAAAGAGAGACAGAGGCAGAGAAGGAGAGACAGAGAGAGAGAAAGAGAGAGAGAGAGATAGAGAGAGACAGAGAGCCAAGGACAACATTCTCTCATCTTTCTACCTATCATCGTCTCTCGATCTTACGTTCTCTATTCATCGCCTTTCTCCCAATACCGTTCGTCACCACGTTTACTGCCTCTCTCTCTCTCTCTCCTTCTCTCTCTCTCTCTCTCACTTCCGACATTTGTACACGTCGCCGAATGACTACCAAAGCGTTGTTTAACTGCGCAAATCTCCCCTCTGCCAATGCTCCCACTGATGATCTGCCCGATATCTCTTTATCTTCTCCTTATATCCGCTCTCTTTATTGCTTGCCCTCTTGCTAACGGAGAGACTGTCCAACAATCAACTAACTTCTCATTCTTGCGCACACACATTCCAGCGGATATCTCGTAATTCTCTAACAGGAAGGCTGGGAGATTTATAGAGATAACAAGAAGTAGCCGAAAGAATTCGCTGCATAACGATAATTGGATCCGACGATGGGTAGAGTAAAAAGAGAGAGAGAGAGAGCACGAGAGAGAGAGAAGAAAGGAAAGAGAGAAAAGAAAAAGGTAGCAAGAGTGAAAGAGAGAAAGAGAGAAAGAATTGTGGAGGTCATGCAAAGGGCGCCTCTCTTACAAGTCATGACGGCCTTTATCTAAATTTCTCGACCATCCTGCGCCTCCTATTGTCGTATGATATTTATGCCTGCATAAAGTAAGAAAAAAGGATAGACCTTACGAAAAGATTGGCCCGATGTTCTTTCCAAGCGTCAAGGCCACAAAATCTTTCTTTGAGATGTTTACTTCGCGAAGAACGAGGAAGACAGGAAGAAGTTCACGTCGTGAGAATATATAGAATATATATGTATGCACTGGTAAAGATGAGCAGGGGAAAATTACACTGCACAATCTGTTCTTGCTTATCTTCTTATTGTTAGTTTAATAAAATAATAATGACAACTTTATCTTCGTTGCAGTGCATTGAAAAATTGCTGAATAAGACACAGCCGGTTTTCTCTGCTGTGATCTTTTTAAGTGTGGATAAGAATATTCGGCGGGGTTATCTTTTACGATGACGTTCGTAATTACTTTAAATGTATGTAAAGTGATTGTTTGTGCTATACTAACTAGTTCATCGGCGACTTTTTTTTTCGCTATCTAAAAGTTTTTTTAATTCTTAATACTCTTTAATTTTGAAATGTTAGCTCTTCGAGGAATGACATATTACATGCGAAGCATTACCACATAACTGCTTCTGTTTCTTTCTCTCTGTTATCCTCTACCTTTCTCTCTATGCCTTCCTTCTTGAACTCTTACAGGAAAATTTGCATAAAGAAAAAAGTATCGTCCTGCTGGTTTACATCAAATTGAGCAACATTCTTGAGCGACAATTTAGGAAGTGAAAAAAATAAGTAAGTAGTTACTAATGTTCCCCAAAACAATCGGAGCTCTTTCACCCTTTTTTGGAATGTGAGAATTCTGCAAGGTTCCCAAGTCAGTCTGGAGGCCACTTTTACGCCAGAAAGTCTCCTTCTATCTTCTTTTTAGGCTGCCTCAGGCTCAACCGCAGCTCCAATTGTCCATTCATTTCCCATGGAAAGAGAGAGGGTGAGATGAGGGAGAAACAGAGAGGAGAAAGAGAGAGAGAGAGAGAGAGAGAGACAAGAGAGAGCGAGAGAGGAGGGAGAGAAAGAGAGTGCGACTTTTGTTAATCAGGAAGAAGTAGAGGCTTCCAAAGAGAAGTCGATTCTTCTGCTCTTTTCCACAAGTGGCAGACTCCAAATACCCCTTTCTGGTTCTGACGCTACAGAGATGTACACAATACTGGTCAGAGAATTGGAAGAGCGGAGAGAGAGAGAGAAAGAGAGAGAGAAAGAGAGAAAGAGGGAGAGAGAAAGAGAGAAACAGAGAAAAGACGTAGCCCGAGCTTCTTCCTCATTCTGTCACGGAGGCAAACTCAATTAGACGTTCCATCATGTATCCGAGAAGAAGGACGCATGGCCCTTCATCATAAAAACAGGATGTGGGAGGAGGAGAGAGGGCGAGAGAGAGACAGGGCGAGCTAGAGAAAAAGCGAGAGAGAGGGCGAAAGAGAAAGAGAGAGAGAGAGAGAGAGAGATAGATTACAATAAGTGAGAGAGTAGCCAATTTGTTTCCCTCGCATACATATACTCTTGCAGAATACAGAGATGCCATTCCTTCATTCCTGCTTCAGAAAGTCCTTTCCATCAAGAAAATAAATATTGTCGCATTCCTCTTTTCCCACACATTCGTTCGAATTCCTAACACAAGGAGGATGTGACAAAAACTGCACAGCTGCTATAACGCAAATGATTATAGATAGAGGCTTCTTTTTTATAAGCTTTTTTGAACTTCGCAATCAACTATTTGGATCTATTAGACCCAGACAAAACAAGGGAGACAACAAGGATCCAAATCGCTCAAGCTTGAGCATGCTTCTTCGATTACGTTCTCACAATCAGCAAAGAAAGGAACCGGTTCAAACGAAGAATCTGATGAGTCTTTTTTTTACCATCAATACAGTAAGACGAAACATTTACGGCAGAATACCGCATGATTATAGGCTTTTACCGTGGAATAAAAACGGTAATTACAGTGAGAGCCTGTTCTTTTCAGCTTGATTTTTCTTTTTCGGTGTGCGAGCGAGTGCCAAACGATTGGGAGAATTGCTAATACTCCTGCATTGCCAAATCGATCGCCGGTGGCAATGGCTGATTAGGGAGAGGAGTCGGAATCACTTAATCACTTCCGAAGCCGAAACCTTTACGACCATCAATGGGCCTTCTTTTACGAGCAAGGATAGAGGTGGCTGGCATCTTGGCTGCGAGGGAGAGAGGAGATAGAGAGGCGAGAGAGAGAGAGGGTAAGAAAGAGAGAGAGAGACTGAGAGAGAGAGCTCATTTGCATTAGAATGAGAGTGCTTTCGTCTAATGGTAAGCGAACGACACCATTACATTTACATACAATGTATATTGTATGTCTACATGTGTACATACACCTTGTTGCCTTCCTATTGTGCAGGGGCACTTCCTGTGTTCTTATATTCTAGAGCCTTTATAAGGTACATATGTATCATGGAAGAAGCTATTTGTAATGGAAAGACTTTGCTGATTCCTGAAATGCATAGAAAAAGCGCCTTTCTCCGAACGCTTCGTGCGAAGAGGAAAGGTATGTACTTTCTCTTATCAATCGATTTTAACTCTATGTAAAGAGAGAAATAGAGAGAGAGGGATAGTAAAAAAGAGAGATGTAAGGAGGTGAGAGACATAGAGAATGGGAGAGAGGGAAGAAAGAGAGGGAAAGAGAGAGGAAGAGAGAGAGAGAGAGAGAGAGATGTCTATGAACACCGGAATGAGCAGGGATAGTGGCAGAGGGGCAAGGGTTCCTCTTCGACCGGAAGTGTACACATTAATCCCCGGAGTGCCACCCTCTGTCGCTGACACTGTACACACCTTGCAGGGCTGCTGTCTGTTCTATCTAGAGAGAGAGAGAGAGAGAGAGAGAGAGAGAGAGAGTAGAGAAAAAGAGAGAGAGATTGATAGGAGAGAGAGAGAGCAGAAGAGAGGTAGAGAGAGAGAGAGAGATTCTCGCTCTCTCTCTCTCTCTCTCTCTCTCTCTCTCTCTTTCTTTCGGCACAGCTTTCATATCCGGATATCGATATGCATACTATCAGAGTTCCGTTTTCCTCTGTTAAAATATCGCTATAGCATTGCTTGCACAGATGCGCTTCCAGGCTGTATCCATTATTTATGTATGTTGCTTAATTATTCGAGTCCACCCTAAGAGACCTGGACAAACAATACTTGAAAGTACTGCAGGACAACAACAAAGATATGTTGCTTCACGCATTCCACCAAGGAGAGACATCGAGTACTTATGAGGAGAAGAGGAGAGTAGAGTGTTAAACTCATTGTCAGTATACAAATGCTCACGATTAATCATAGTTCGCCGTGTCAACATCATAACTCACTCTGTTCTTCTGTTCTCTTCTCACTCTCTTCGTTTGTTTACTTCTATTCTTACAATTCCGCCGTCTCTCTAAGCCACTTACTTTTCTCCATTTTCTTAAAACAATTTGCCCTAAATTCAAACACGTAGGCCGATGTGTAGGAGTTTGGCTAAATAAATAGGGAGAGAGAGAGAGAAAAAGTGACGTTGAGAGAAAGGGAGAGAGCGCAAGAAAGCGAGAGAGAGAGAGAGAGAGAGAGAGAGTGATAGAGAGAGAGGGAGAGAGCGAGAGAGAAAGAGACAGTGAGATAATGAAAGAGATAAAGTGAATGAGAGAGGAAGAGTAAGTACGAATGTGCAGCTTCCACATTGTGTTGCATTCCTCTTCTGCGTGTTTTTATCCGCCGCCCTCCCAACCACTTCATTTGCGCTCTTCCATTCCGCGCTCTTGAAGAGGAGAGGTCACCAAACTCCCTCCCTCCTTCAACCCACTCATCGTCAGTGCTACTTTTGAAATCTTCTTCTCTTCTTTTTCTGCCGCGAACCATTGGGAAAGAGCTTATGCAAACACACGCAAGATGGTTACAAGGAAGACGGGAACGAAATCAGAAATGGACAAGCGAGAACACAAATAGGCGGGCTTAGTGGGGAGGGAGAGAGCAGAGAGAGAGAAGAGAAAGAGAGAGAGAGAGAGAGAGGAGAGAGAGAGAGAGATGAAGAAAGAGAGAGAGCAAAGACAATGTTGAAACCGAGCAAGGTTCGACTGTTCAGGCATAAACCCAGAAAGCGACTGTTGTAGTGTTCGAAAATTTTTGACTCAGCAAGGATTGAGCAAAGAAGGAGAGAGAGATTGAGGAAAAAGATAGAGAGAACAAAGAATGCACGAGGAAGGATGAGATAGAGAGAGGGAGAGAAAGAGAGAGAGAGAAAGAGAGAGAGAGAGAGAGAGAGAGAGAGAGGATGAGATCGCCATGGATGATCATGTAACGTCTCTCGCACGCATGATGGCCGATCATACTCGGGAGATTAATTGCCGCCGCAGTTCCGGAGGGGAAGAGAGCACGGTAAGCCAAGAGGGGAAGAGAGGAAGAGCGAGGCAGAGAGAGACAGATGCAGAGAGAGAAAAAGTGCCTGCCGTTTTCTTACGAGAGAGAGAGAGAGAGAGAGAGAGAGAGAGAGAGAGAAGAGAGAGAGAGGAGAGAGGGAGGAAGAGAGAAAGAGAAAGAGAGAGAGAGAGAGAGAGAGAGAGAGAGAGAGCGGGAAAGAGAGTGAGAGAGGGTGAGGGTGAGAAAGGGAGAGAGAGAGAGACCATTTTACACGAGGACAGGGCACCTTCCGAATGACGACCTTGGAATGAGGACGGACACATTTGACATGGAAATTTCGTAAGACGGCAAGAACGAGGAAGAAATAAAATAGGATAGCTCAGGTGAAAGAAGAAAGAGAATAGCATTGTTATGAAATAAAAAAAAAGTGCTGCGCCTTCTGCCTCTTGGACAACACCGCATATTCGGTACACAAGAAATGTGTCTATCGCTGGTAAATACAGAAAAGACTGTCGATCGAAATTTATAAAACCATTTGAGGCAGAGAATTGCGCTGCTATAGAAGGATCACGACGAAACAAACTGCAAAAAAAAAATCAGGCACTGATCAAAATAACTGCAGAAAGATCCACAGAATAGCACGGAATCTCTTGCGTTAATTTACATTATAAAATCTTCATGTACTTCCATGAAAAAGAAGAACTTGGACACTTATTATCATAAGCAACCTCGAATCGGCGGTGGTGTGTCGAGAGCAAGGAAAGGCTGTCGCTGGAGCGCCTCCTCGGCGTCCGAGGATGAGCGGGGCTGGCGATGCGCAGCCTTACGATGCGCGCCGCGACAACAACCACAACAGCAAAGCAGCCACTTTAGCCAGTGCCAGACGGCCAGGAGCAGCCGGATAACCAGCCAGTCCCGCATGGCTCAGCAGGCCGGGAACCGGGGTCCTGGCCGGGGTTCTGGGTCCAGTCCAGGGTCCTGGTCCGCTGGTGGTCGTGCTGACGGTAGAAGCAGCCGTTTAGAGAGACTAACTCGAATGCATCTGGAGAGAGAGATCGCGGAGAAATGAGAGAAGCAGAGACAGCGTGTGAGAGAGAGAGAGAGAGAGAGAGAGAGAGAGAGAGGGAGATGACGATTGGTTTTCGATTGACAGAGTAACTGGATATTGGCTCTACATACTGGTAAGAGGTAGTCAGCAGGGGAAAGAAGATGAAGAAGAAGGAAGAAGACAACATTGGAAGAATGTTGAGAGTGAGAGAGAGAGAAAAAGAGGCAGACAAAGCCGGAGGGAGATGAAGAAAGAGAGAGAAAGTACAGTACAGCGAGAGAGTATAAAAGTAGAGAGGCAGAGAGAGAGAGAGAAAGAGAGAGAGAGAGAGAAACAGAGAGAGAGAGAGAGAGAGAGAGGAAAAGAAAGAGACTCCGAGCGCAAACCCATTCACTCATACACGCTGAGGAGCATCCTCGCAGAGCGGGCCGCTCACAGGGCCGGGGCGGGTTCTTTTCGGGGAGAGAGAGAGAGGGAGGGAGAAAGAGAGGGAGTTCATGATGGGGAGAGACGCATAGTGAAAGAGAGAAAGGGAGAGAGAAAGAGGCAGAGAGAGAGAGAGAATGAGAGGCTCGGCTGGCGATACGTGCACGAATTGCGCATGAGAGAGAGATGAGTGCGCTCGGAGAAAGAGAGCCGAGAGAGGACCTCGGGATGAGTGGAGTATGAAATGAGATAGAGTGGGAATGCTGGAGGCGAAGAGGTAAAGAGAGAAATAACTGCGGAAAGAGAGAGAGAGAGAGAGATAAAGGCAGGTATAAAGAGTGAGAGATAGACAGCGATATTCCGATAGTTAAAAGGGGATAATGGGCTTTTAGCCAAATGAATGTACATACATACATACATTTATGACCTGTACCTCCGTACGGTTCACCATCTTCTCGCGCGATTGACTCAACCTTTTCTGCAGGGATCTCTCTCTCCTTCATTGACTTTCTTTCTCAAACTCTCTCTCTCTATCTCTCACTCTCTCCCTCTCTCTCTTTCCCTTTCTCTCTAGTTTTCTCTTTCTCACTTGCTGCCCTTCTTTCTAATTTCGCCTCATTGTTAGTCATCTCTCCTCGCTTTTCCATTCTACTCTCTGCCTTCTCGCTCTTTCTTTTCACTTCTCTTCCGCTGCTTCTTCCTCTCTGACTCTCACTATCTCTCTCTCTCTCTCTCCTTCTCTCTCTCTCTCTCTCTCTCTCTCTCTCTCTCTGTCTCTCTCCCCTCTCTCTCTCGCTTGCTCCATTTGCTTGATTTATGTATCCACCACAATTATGCCTCACGGGAAAGCTCGTAAGGCTTTTTGGCTAGGCCAGTGCAAAGGTGACGCGGCCACAAGCCAATCTCTCTCTCTCTCTCTCTCTCTCTCTCTCTCTCTTCCTCCCTCTCTCCCTCTCTCTCTCTCATTCCATCTCTCTCTCTCGTTCTCTCTCCTCTCGAGACGCCACACTTCACTATCACCAGACATTATGGCGGCCTTTATCTTTTTTCTCCGTAATTCAAATACTTTCTCTTTCTCTCTCGTTCTCTCACTCCCTCTTTGTCTCGTCTTCAGTTAATACCCCATTATGCTATTTCATTACTCTTTAATCTCCCTCTTCCACTGTCATTCTCCCTTTGCTCTCTCTCTCTCTCTCTCTCTCTCTCTCTCTCTTTCTCTCTCTCTCTGTCTCTCTCCTCCCTCTTCCACTGTCTCTCTCCCTTCCTCTCTCTCTCTCTCTCTCTCTCTCTCTCTCTCGCTGCCCTGATTTATGCGTCTCGCCATTAGCAGCCTGATCAGTAGCGACAAAAGGCAACGCCCTCTCCAATTCCGTCCTTTCTTTCCCTTCTCGGCCTTCTCGTGCTAAGAGACAATAAAAGTGAGCCAATCAAGGAGATGGTCAGCTAAATGAATTGGAAAAACTTATTGTTAAACAACAGATATTAAACTAGAAAAGCTGAAGAAGAAAAAATAGAAGATATTTCCGGAGGCTGAAGGAGAAACATGCACAAAAAGATTCGCAATTCGTCAAGAAATGTGACAGGAAGTGAAAAAGAAGAAGAAGAAGAAATTCCACTTTCTTTTTGCTCATCGCCTCTTCACCTTCTTCTTCTTCTTCTTCTACTCATCTTCAGCTTCTTGTTCTTCTTCTGCGTATTGCCTCCTCCTCTCGGCTCTCGTTTGGTGGCGAAATGTAATATTTGCCAAGAGTGAGAGGGAGCGAGGTAGAGAGAGTGAGAGAGGGAGAGAAAGAGAGGAAGAAGAAAGAGAAGAGAGAGACGGAATGGGAAATGAAGAATTGGAGAAGAATAGCGTGAGTGTTGTCAAAGGGAAGGCGAGTTGTCAGGAGGCAAAAGCTTTGTTGGGTCTTTGAGAGGAAGAGAGAGAGAGACAGAGAGAGAGAGAGAGAGAGAACATAGTCCAGAACTATCAATGGAGACATCCCACTTATTCTTGATGGCGCCGTTCCAAGAGAGAGGTGCCCGCAACAAAAACATAATGCATGAACAAGCCTCCCGCTCTTGGCCGAAATCAATGGACGAGAGAGGGAGAGGGAGAGAGATTTGGAGAAAGAGAAAGAGACAGATGCAGAGAGAGACAGAGGGAAAAGATAGAGAAATGAGAGGGAGAAGAGAGAGAGAGAAATAAAGAGAAGAGAGAGAGAGAGGGAGAGAGAGAGCAGTTACCGTCCATACAAGAGGGGGAAGCTATCATAACCAGCCCGAGGAGCTAACCCCGTGGGTACATGGTGAGAAACGGAGAGCGAAAAAGAGAGTGATTAGAGAGAGAAAGAAAGAAAAATAAATAAAAATGAGTTTGAGGGAGAGACGAAGGATGACAGAAGAGAACCCCGCAAGAGACCAGAGGTTGCAAGAGTTTGGTCTGGAAAAAATTTAAATGGGAAAAAATAATATGCAAACATGAGTAATGTAATTGAGCTCGTTTTCGTCAGAAAGACTGATACGTCAACATTTGCAACGGAGATGAATGAATGAGTGGTAATAGAAAGAAAGGAAGAGATGGAGAGATAGAAAGAAGGGAAAGAGACAGAGACATAGAGTGTGTGAGAGAGAGAGGGACAGAGAGTAAGGGATAGAGGCATAATCGACCATACCGGTTTCATTGGCGTAAATGGCGAGTGAAATCGGTCGGCTCAAAGTATGAGCTTTTCGGAGACAGAGAGAAAGCGACAGATAGAATGACAGTGAAAGACATAGAGAAAGCAGAGAGAAAGAAAGAAATGACTGACGAGTAAAAGGTAATATGCAGTTACTAGGATGACGCCTGAAAATGTTCAGCAACTATTCTTAAGATCCCTTTAGGTGTCTAGAATGAGCGGTATAATAGAAAAAAAACTTGAGCAAGAATATGTATTTAAATTACGATGGAAAAGCTACGGTAGTCTACATTAACGAATTATTTGCTTATTATCTTAGAAGAGCATTATTCAAATAATTGGAAAGGAACAAAAGAAAATATCCAAAGAATAAAACTTCTAACAATAAGGAATTTCAAAAAGAAAACGCATCTAGCGTTTGCAAAAGAAATGCTGAAATGGCATTGGAGAAAGAAGGAAATAAAACACACAAGAATGAGTCAAGAATGCAAGGGAAAAGTGGAAAAGAAGAATATGGACAGAAAACGTGCTTGGAATTTTTTCAATGAAAGCGAAAAAATATGAATTCTTTCAATAAAATCAATATGTAGACTAAAATCATTTTTCTGGGTTTGCGATAAGACTTATGTTTTATTACAAGCCCCTTTCCAAATTTTTTGAGAGCTAATCCTGATTGTTTGACTCATATGAAAGTATCGCAAAAATCAATGGAAACAAATTTAAATAGTTATTTCACAGTCTTTTGCAAAATAATTTAAAAAAAGGGAATCTATTCGGTGGTTCTCATTGCTCAAGAATGATGATATTGACGATGGCAGCGAGAGTGAATGATTAAAGCCTCGGAGCAGTTTGAATAGTAGACATAGTCACAAATGTATTTTACATATACGAAACAACATTTTCTGATTGTTTAAAAAAATTAAATGTACATACGTTATAACGCCAGATTTTCGTGTGTTTGATGTAATAATTCTGCAAAGAGTAAGAAAGTTCAAATCGGATGTGAAAAGCAAGCTGATGTTGGTTGAGAGAAAAACATTTGCTGCTTTTGAGATCATAATTTAAACTCGTGCCAAGGTTTTCCTCAAAAATATTTCACGAATTAGATTATTTGCCTCTAAAACGTTTTTTTATTAATATTAAGAAAGAAACTCCCGGCTGTTCTCATGCTGGAATGATATACATACATAAGTGAGTAGCGTCAAGCAGAAACGCTAATAATGAGGTTGTGGGAGGAAAAGCATATTAATTAAAGGAAGGTCACATCTTATTATCTTGATATGCCGTGACTACTGTAGCTGGACAATCTGAGGAATACGGTAGCCCCCACATTCACGATTTCTCACCTCGAACGCTGCCGAATCTCGAGGGCTCAATCAGACGTTCGAAGAGGATGTCGTTCATCGTTTTGGGAAGATAGAGATGACTACAGACTACTGTAGGTATACTGTATCCGGAGATTACGGAAAGATCGTCTGGGGTTACGGTGGTACAAGTCGTGGAAGAAGTCGGACGAGCCCAGATTTCGCCAGAGTCGGATGGGGCTGAACAGCACCAGAAAAACATATTGAGAGGAGAGGAGGCAAGCCGGCGCTGGTGGCAAATGACGGACATTAATGAAGGCGGATGGGGGGGGGAGAGATAGAGAGAGAGAAATAGAGTACAGAGAGAGAGAGAGAGAGAGAGAGAGAAAGTGATAGAGAAAGAGAAAGAGAGAGACAGCGAGAAAGAGAAGAAAGGTAAAGCAGACATGTAGAAATAGACATAAACATACCTTATGTTAAAAAAATACAAGAAATATGTTCATATGTACAAACATATGTTATGTAAAAAATATGTTGACGAAGAGAAAGAGAGCGAGAGAGAGAGAGAGGGTCCTAGAAACATTATCGAAAAGGAGCGCTCGGTGAAAGATGAGTAAGGCGAGAACGTTTATGGCTTTCTCGTTCGAATGCTTTCCGGAAGCGAGAAATCGGAGAAGAAAGAAGAGCAAAGAGTGAGAACTTGCAGAATTTGAAGGCTAGAAAAAAAAGGAGATCGACAAGAAGCGTGGAACCACGTGTGCTAGCGTTGCGTTTATATGAAAGTCCACAAGATGAAGAGGCAAAATTCATGAAGAACTAGGTTCCGAAACCTAGTTCTCTACTTGATTTTTTATGCAAACTACAAGGAAAATGCGACTGTTCGTCCCGCCATTATACAAACATTATATGAGATTTTTTAGAAAAAAAATTTAAGACAAGAAGATTCCTCGATCGTGAAAACATAGTGCATATATGCACATGAAGTACGCGAACGATTGAGAGGGAGAACTATAGAAAAGATGAAGCTCGGCGCAGTCCAAGCTTATTGTTAGTGAAGTGATCGTGCGCGAGAGAGAGAAGGACTGAGTCAGGGCTTTTCACGCTCTATTTCTCTCTTCCTTTCTCTCTCTCTCTCTCTCTCTCTCTCTCTCTCTCTCTCTTTCTTCTCTCTCACCTGTCTCTCTCTCTCAATCTCTCTGCCTCTCTCCTCTCTCTCCGTCTTTGTCTCTCCCAACCTCAGTATCTTCAATTTCACATATGCTTTCTCTACTTGAATCCCCCCAACAAAATCTATTTTCGCTAATAGCTGCAACATGTGGTTTATAAGCAAACTACCAGGAGGACGAGTTCGTGTGCTAATCTCTTTGCGTTTGGCTTTTCGGTTCACCTTTCTCTCTCTCTTTCTCTCTCTCTCTCTCTCTCTCTCTCTCTCTATCTCGCTCTCTCGCTCTCTCCCTCTGTCTCTCCTATTTTATTAACCTTTCGCTTTCTGTCACTCTCTCCTCTCTCTCTCTCTCTTACGAACTATCTCGCCTCCGACTACGATTGAGGCGAGTCATGCAACAAGTCTAAACAGAAACAAAATGTGTGAACGTGTGAGGGATTTGCTCGCTGAAGCCGAACCGCGCAAGAATAGAAAGAGAGAGAAAAATAGAGAAAGAGAGAGAAAGAGAGAGAGAGAAAGAGAGAGAGAGAAAGAGAGAGAGAGAAAGTAAGAGAGAGAGGTAGAAGCAAAAAAGTAGTAGAGATGCAAAGATTCCCCATCAGGTGCGCGCATCCGAAACACATCCGAGAATGCCCACTGCAAACAAGTGGTTCAGGTTTAAGTTTATCTCTCTCTTCCCCCCCCCCCTCTCCCTCTCTCTCTCTCTCTCTCTCTCTCTCTTCTCCCTCTCTCAGTCGTTCTCTCTCACTCTCTGCATCCTTTTCTAATCCTCTCTCTCCCTCTCTCACTCTCTCTCTCCCTCTTTCTGTCCTAGCAGATATACTCTTGCTTTTCGCTGCAAAATTTGAGTTGACAAGCCAAGAAGGCAGAGAGACGGAAAAGAAAGGGAAAGGGAGAGAGAGAGAGAGGAAGAGAGAGGGTGGGAGAGAGATAGAGAAAGAAAGTGAGAGTAAGATGGAAACTAATGTAAGTGCACATCTCTGCCGATGTACTAGTATGCCCGGCGGCCGACTCCATATAGAGAGCTAAAACAATAAGGAAGCTACTACTCCCGGAGGCAATTTCGAAGGCAAGTAAGTCGCAATAACCCACTCGCATTATTGGGAGAGTCCGGCTGCAGGATGGCCGGACCGTAAAATGGAAGAGATGAGAGACCGTTAAGTGGACATGAGAAAAGAGAGGAGTTTCATGATTGCGTTGAGAAAGAGCGGCAGCTGCGGGATGCCCAATCAGAAGCTTGCAGAAGTCATGGATCAGTGAGTTTGAGAGGATGAGTATTGTTTGGGGAATCGGGCATGATACATACTTGATTGATACATAAGAATGGAATTGAGAGAGAGAGCGTGAGGGAGAAAGAGAAAGAGAGAGAGGGAAAAAGAGAGAGAAAGAGAGAAAGTGGGAGAGTGAGAGAAGGTGAGAGAGTGAGAGAGTGGCACAGAGAGGCAGTGATGCAGAGGCGGAGAGAGAGAATGGGTACAAGGAAGGTAGATAATGAGAAAAAGGGGATATGTATACGAAGAATGTTGAACACATGGTATCAAACCAATCTATTCACAAAGTTAATTGCTAGAAAAGAATATTGCTCTATTTGAACTTGAAGCCGTGCATGATTTGTTGTTCAAACAATTTTCCCCTGATAAAAATTAAACTTTTCTATGGCGGCATATAAAATAAAATAATATAAGATTTAGATTTTCTTACTTTATCTTTTTCTTTCTTTCTCTCAACCCCCTCTCTCTCCCTTTCTTCTCTCTCTCTCTCTTTCTCTCTCATCCCCTCCTTCTCTCATCTCTCCTAATAACATTCTTGTCAATTCGACTGCTCTCTGTGTCTTGCTATCACAGACACCGATGCGTTCAAGCGTGAAGAAATGTCAACTAATTGGTTCAGTAGCCGCACCCGAGAAAATTCTTCCGATTACACACAAATTAATTGATTTGATTTGAATCAGCAGGAAAGTACTACTAGTAGTAATAATATTAGAAGTAAAAGTGAAGAAGTTAACAATCGGGTATATTCATACTTATCTATTGACATACTACAAGGCTACGATGAAGTGTGTGTGTAGAGGAGAATATGATTATCACTACAGCCAAAGAGAGAGAGAGAGATACTTGCCCTGAGGGTCCGAGCTGGTCCAGGGGGCAGTGACTGACTGAGGGGGAGCGGAATTGCAATTTTTGGCCTCTGGCATGTTGCAGCCTCCTCTGGTCCTCCCGGCAATCACTCTGTTTCCCTCTCTCTGCCTTCCTGGTCCCATAACCTGACTCGCACTCTCTATCTCTCTTTCTCGCACTCTCTCTCTCTCGTACTCTCTCTCCTTCTACCTCTCTCTCTCTCTTTCTCTCTCTCTGAAACTGTTCGTACCCATGCCCTGCTGTGCAGCTGCTGTTGCGCTCACCGATACGGATGCTCAAATAAAGTGCGCGCGAATCGGGAAAAAGAAGGGAGAGAAAGAGAGAGACACAGAGAGAGAGAGGGGTAGAGAAAGAGAGAAAGAGTAGGACAAGAGTCGCAGAGAAGTAGAGAAATAATTGGCTAGAAAGGGATCACGCACAGACATGTCAGAGACAAAAGCGATAGATCCATGCCGAAATTTAGCCATCTGTACACTCACTCTCTTCTTTACATGCTCGTTTATACACATTGTCCAGAGGGAAGAGTGATGGTGCAGATGCAGAGAGAGAGAGAGAGGGAGAGAGAGTGAGAGAGAGAAAGTAAGAGAGAGAGACAGGAAGACATTGCTTTCAGAGGGATAGGATGGGCGTGGGGGGAGTCTGGAATAATGGGCTCGCGCAGGTGGATCGCCAAGTGACCAATTCGACAACTTTCATTTCTTTCTTCTTTCTCT
Source organism: Allodiplogaster sudhausi (assembly GCA_945643635.1). Classification (NCBI taxonomy): domain Eukaryota; kingdom Metazoa; phylum Nematoda; class Chromadorea; order Rhabditida; family Diplogasteridae; genus Allodiplogaster; species Allodiplogaster sudhausi. Next base: position 251,929 of record CALZFC010000254.1, read on the forward strand.
CTTTTATTCCAATCTTTCTCTCTCTCTCTCACTCTCATCCTCTCCGCTATCTCTACCTCTCTGTCTCTCTCTCCTCCTCTCTCTCTCTATTCCCATAAACTTCGCGGCAGCCTCAAAAGCAGAACAAGAAAAAGACGATACGCGAAGCTGTTGTCAGTCCCCTCGATAGCCCCGAATGACCGTGAACTTGGCTTCCTAAGGAGTGGGGAGAGAGGTGGAGAGAAAGTGAGGGAGAGAGAAAGAGAGGGAGACAGAGCGAGAGACAGAGAGAGAGAGAGAGAGAAAGAGAGAGAGAGAGAGAGAGAGAGAGAGAGAAAGAGAAAGAGAAAGAGAGAGAGAGAGGCAGACGGCTGACCGCAGATCAGACTCATTTGTCTTGCGAAACAATAGGCGGTAAAATCGCCGAGATAGACATGTAAGTTGCAGGAACAAATTCCGAGCTAATACAGCGTATATTACAAAAGGATTAGGTTAATTTCTAAAATAAACATTTATGTATGTAAAATGTTCCAAAGAACTCTCTCTCTCTCTCTCTCCTTCTCTTATCCTCACTTTATCTTACGATTAATCAC